>OZ018321.1:11007272-11187272 GCA_963969495.1 Ceratothoa steindachneri
TTCTCCCCAGAGCCTCTCGAATCCGAGCAATTCTCATGGGGGCATTGGCAGCGATGGTCACGAAAGCCCGGATAGAATAACACCTCCAGTCACCGTCCTCAGCCCGTCCACGCAGCTGCTCTACATTTCATCACAATGCCGAACAAAACAACGCCTTAATCCGCTTTGATAAGCTACTCACTCTCGCATTCCTTGCACGCACACACAGGCGTGTAAACAAGCACAACAAATACTTACTATGTGATATGTAAAAGTATGAAAAAAACAAGAGTCCACCGGGATCCGAACTATCGTGGCTCCATGGGTTAAAACCAACGCTTTGTAAGCGTGAAGTCGCTGGTTCGAATACTGGTGGAGATAGACTTTTCATCATTTGCGAGACGCGATCCAGCTTTAATGACCTTTATATATATATATATATATATATATATATATATATATATATATATATATATATATATATATATATATATATATATATATATATATATTGGAAGTAGTTTCTTCTGGCTAAAAATAATGTAATCTTAAGAATGAATCCAAGTACCAAAAAGAAAAAGTAGTTTCCAATCAATCTTCAATGTCTCGGATCGGTCGAAGGAGACTTGTACGGACAGTTGCCAAGAAACACTTTAAACTTGGGAATAAAAACAAAGGAAGAAAAAGCTCAACAAAGAATAAGCTTAGGATCACTTCTGTTTGCGGCATAATTGTCTTTCAGTACAACTTACACTTCATCATCATTAAATTTTACCGACTTTTTAGTTGTTTTCTTTATCTTTCACGCCCGCTTTTTATATCATTTTACTTCAATCAGGTGACTATTCCCAGTTTAGTGGGCGCATGCAAAAAAACATGAAAAATCTTCTCTAAGCAACCGCGCAATAGGGTTGATACAAATAATTTTCGAATCTTATATTCAAAGATGTGGATGTGCGAATGAAAATTCCCTAGCCTTGATCAATACAACCTCGACTCCAGGGAGAATTCAAACTAGACTCCCTTGAAACAATTCCACACTCAGACAACCCTGGAATCCTGCAATTCAGCCACCGAACAACTCAACAATCCAGCAACCCACATCATTGTATTTCACTCGTCCCCGATGTCCCTCCTACAAGCGACAAAGCTTTTTCCTGGGATCACGACCCTAATTTGGGATAAAAGAGGACCATCCAGCTTCTTTTATCTTCTCCTAACCCAATTAAAAGAGGGTAAAAGAACTCCTGGAGCGATTCTTTCTCTCTCTCCGGGTAATTTTTTTTTTATTTCCCCCCGACAAATAAATCTCGTACTCGAATTACAACAAACTTGGCTCCATTGTTTACGAATCAGGCGGCCAAAAAATGATTCACAGTGGGAAGAGCCTTGTTTTCGAAACGCAAGGGGTCTCGGAACACACTCAAGCTTGATAATTAGGGCCGTAGACAGTATGATGGCGAGGGAGAGGGACTGACACATAGAAATTGGTTAAAAATAAAACGCTAATCAACGGGGCAATTTTTCTAATACTTGTTGAGACGAGTTTCGTAAAGAAAGTAATGAATTTATTTGAAGTAAATATATATAATGTTAATAGGCAGAGTACCTGAAATATAAGTTTAATTGGCATTTTAGAGAGGAGGAAGATATGCAACTCTCCTGAACTTAGTCTTATCTTAATTGTGGAGATAGAAAGACACCCAGTCAGTCTGAGGCGAGCATTCAAATTAAGCGACAGAGAAAGAAACTAAGGCACAAATTTGAAATCTAAGAAGAGGAATTTAAGAGTGAAAAAGACTTTTCAGGGACATATTGTGGCATACCATTACGATATACATATGTTCTCTTAGCCTTAGACCTTCTCGACATATAAAAAGAGTTTGCCTGCTATTCCAGGATGAAGGCATCCACATTGCGAGGGGCGGGACGGGGGGAGAGGGTAACGAAAAAAGAAATGAATCGCATCAACTCAAAAACTCAATAAGTACAACGTAGTAGGTTTTAGTTTGAGACAATGGTGGTTAGTTCTCTACTCACTCTTATGGTACAAACTAAACTAAGCTGTTACTCCACTCATAATCACCTCCGCAAATCTAATGCAAACACATATACATACATGAATGGAAACCTCAAAAATCTTTATGGTTAAGAGCCACAAATGCAAATTTACCTACATAAATTTCTAAACCAGTGCTTTCCAAGCGGTCTCAAATGTTCATATATTCATGTTTTTAAGGAGAACTAAGTAATATTTCTTAAAAGTAAACTTGGAAAAGAATTTTCGAATACCTGAAAAGCAAAGTTTTCATCAATCTTGTGGGTATGTATGCATACACACACACATATAAACACACTGCTTTCATTAATCTTGTTGGGTATCTTTGCATTCGCATACATATGCTTGAGTTATAAAATAGAATGAAATGACATTAGAGAAGTACAGCAGAACAATTGGCAGAGAGCCTAGCAACAAATAACGCCACCCTAAGGGGGTTCTGTATATTTTTTATTCAGTAATATCTTTGGGAATTCCCACATAATCGAGATCAAAAGATGATCTTTACCTCTACATATTCAAAAAGCAAGTATAAATTGAGTTTATCGAAACAGTTTCTAATTAAAAAACAACAACACAAACGCCAAACTAGCCACGAAGCCATCGGTTTTCTAATGAAAAAAACATCGGCGCCCTTGAGTCTAAATATACTCAATTTCTAAGATTAGGGCCTGGTTTTATAACTTAGCCTCCTAAATGGATGGCTATTTGAGCCATATTTGGAGTACCCATTTTGAATCAAGAATATTAATTTTTCTGATCTTCCCCAAACGGGCGTTTCGCGCAGAGATACTAGGATCTAAATTCATTCTGTCGGTCCGGTGGCCCTTGCCTCCAAGTAAGACTCGGAATTTTGATTAAATTAATTAGCGTCAGTTATATTATGAAAAGGTTTATTTTAACTGTATAATTAAATGTTTAAGTCAGATTTCTCGAGATTTCTTAAAAGATATTTATCATTATAGAACTATTTAACTTGATTTGCATTAAAAAAAAACTAATTACATGTGCTGTAAATAATATATCTGAAAGATAATCTAGTTAATTAGAGTCATTTATCTAATTTATTGAATCGCATATTAATTTTCCAGCAAAAGTCACGTTAATATATGCAAATAATATTTGCACATTTCATTTTATAGAGATGAATGTGTTATCGTGTTTTGGGCTTGATTCAAACCAATGTTTGGTTTAGGGAACCTTAAACTTGCTTAGGACATGTACTACGTGCCTGCCAAGACGGGACGGGAAGGATTAAGGTTGCTTCGGAATTGTAAAAATATTCGGTACAGAATATTTAAACGAGTCAAACTCGTTTTTAATTGTGTTGTGCATTAATGGCATTTCATACGCTGTCCTCAAGTGTGCTTCTTCAGTTCGTGAAGAAATAGAATTAATTTTAACAGCAATTTTAAGTGTCTACCATCGAAGGAAACTTGATTGTTTTTCCGAAGGTAAAATAAATACACTAATGGTTTAGGAGTTTTATTAAACGGGAAATAAGATTTGGTATAAATAAATTACACGGTGATTAAGCACAATTTAATGATTAATTAATTAGTGCAGAGTTAAGATGAGTAACAGAGAAAACTCGCTCGAGAATGGTGGCACAGAAAGGGAATAAGATGAGAAATCGGTTACCTTTCATTAATTCAACGAAATTGCGGCAACAAACTAGGGAATAGAAATAAAAACGACGGTTGATGAAGAGGGGTGAAGAGGAGCGGGAATTAACTTTAGAGAAGGAGTTACATAGAGTTACATAGAGTTACATAGATACACAGATCACATGGGCCTTACGGCCCAGACTAAGGTGATCTGGCCTTAAATCTACTGCCACTTACACATAAAATAGTAGAAGTAAAGGATAGAAAAGTTTTAGGCTCTCCCCACCCTTCACTCCCTCCGGCAAAAGCCGTACATGAAATAATTTTGGAAAAGTACCTTGCAGGTGTAAGAAGACAGTACCTGAAGGAAATTTGCATTGAATAGTAATTAAATGAAATGAATATGAAAACCACTTAAATACACCTGAAAGAGTTATATTTTTGTAATATTATTTTATTTTGTAGCTTATGCTAAACAATTCCAATATTTGTTAAATGTTTGTCTAATCTCTTTTTAAATGAATCTATAGTTCTGCTGTCCACTACACCTCGTTTGGCAAATTATTCCAATCATTAATAATCGAGTAAGTGAAGAAGTTTTTTATTACATCCATAGTGGCTCTTTTACCCTGAAGTTTGGAATCATGTCCACGGGTGGGACACTCCCCTGTCAGTGTGAACAAGTTATTGGCATTAACGTTGTTAAATCCTTTAAGTATTTTGAAGCACTCTATAAGCTGCCCCCTTAGTCTTCGTTTTCTGATGGAAAATAGATTGAGTTTTTTTAGCCTCTCGTGGTAAGGTTTGTTACGTACTGACGGGATAAGTTTTGTCGCTCTGTGTTGTACAGCTTCTAATTTATCTATGTCTTTTATTAAGTAAGGGGCCCAGAACTGTACAGCGTATTCGAGATGGGGCCTGGCAATACTTTTATATAGTGGCATAATTATCTCCTCGCTTTTATAAGTAAAGTTTCTTTTTATAAATCCTAGTGCTGTGTTAGCTTTGTTTGCAGCAGCTGCGCATTGGTTTGATGTTTTTAAGTTTTCTGTCATTATTACTCCTAAATCTTTAACCTGCGGGGTTGTGTTTATTAAGCCGTCTTGCATTGTATAGGTGTATTTTTTGTTTTTTGTTCCGGACTGAAGGATTTGGCATTTGTCGATTTCAAATCGCATTTGCCATTTCTCAGACCATTCGGTAATTTTATTTATATCAGCTTGCAGGCTAGCCCTGTCCTCTTCGCATAATACTGAGTTACCTATTTTCGTGTCATCTGCAAATTTAGATATGATATTATTTATTCCAACGTCTATGTCATTGATGTATATTGTATAAAATAGGCCCCAGGACTGATCCCTGGGATACACCGCTGGTAACAGATACCCAGTCCGATTCCACGCCATTTATTATCACTCTCTGCTTCCTGTTTTTTAACCAGCTACTAATCCATCCGTATATATTACCGTTAATTCCTAGCGTACGCACTTTGTTCCTGAGTTTCTGATGGGGAATTTTGTCAAATGCCTTTTTGAAATCTAGGTAAATTATATCTAATGATTTAGTATCGTTATATAGGTTGAAAAGGTTATGGTAAAAGTCAATTAGGTTTGTTAAGCACGATCTCTTAGACCTAAAACCATGCTGGCTATCACGTATAAGGTTATTGTTTTCGAGGAATTCTACTAGCTTGTCTCTAATGATCGTTTCGAGCAACTTTCCAACTATTGAGGTTAAGCTAATGTGTCTGTAATTACTGGCCTGGTTTTTACATCCCTTCTTAAAGATAGGTGTGACGTTAGCTTCCCTCCAATCATCAGGGACGACCCCATGCTCGAGAGATTTGTTAAAAATGGGAGCAAGTGACTCTGCTAACTCATTATGGACATGTTTTAAGATTCTCGGGTAAAATTTATCAGGACCGGGAGTCTTGTACGAGTTCATTTCTTTAATTTATCAATTACTAGTTGTGGATTTACTTCCAGGCTCCTTAGTGATGGGTGTCTGACCTGTATAGACTCGTTGTTATCGTTATTAGTATATCCTAAGGTGAAGAATGAACTAAAAAACTCATTTAAGATATTAGCCATACCCATATCATCTGAAATAATTTCACCCAACTGGTTTTTCAAGGGGCCAATCCCGCTTCTCATGTGCCTATTTCTATTGATATAAGTATAGAAGTGTTTGGGATTAGTGGTGCTTGCTTTCGCTATCTCGATTTCGTATTGACGTTTCGTTGATCTTATGAGTGTTTTAACCTTTCTTCTGCTAGCGTTATATTGTTGCTTAACTTGATAGCTTCTATTGTGTTTTAATAATGTGTGGAGACGGTTCCTATCTCTAATTGCTCGTTTGATGTCATTATTAAACCACGGCGGATTGCCTCTATTCGCGTTACTATTCCTTGTCTTAAGAGGAACATGGTTTTCTTGGGCTATAAAAAATAGTTCTTTAAATTAATTCCAAAGTTGATTTACATCTTCTATTTCTATCAGCTGCTCGTGAATATTTCCCAGGGCTTCTCTGAGGCCCTCTAAGTTAGCTTTACTGTAGTCTGGTACTTTTGAATAGTTATTGGTAGTTGAATACCTGGCATTTAGATCAAAGCGGATTAGTTTATGGTTACATGTACCTATATGTTCCGCTACGGCCAGAGTTGATATTAAATTTTCCTGGGATGCAATAACTAGGTCTAGTATATTATTTCCTCTGGTTGGCTCCCTTACGCATTGGTGTAAATAATTAGTATCGATGAAATTTGTCATTAATTTTTCTTGTTGGCTAGTCCCTATATTAAAGTCCCAGCAGATATTAGGTAAATTAAAATCTCCCAGTAATAGCGTTTGTTCCTCCTGTAATGTTTCTTGTAAGAAAGAGAGAGAGAGAGAGAGAGAGAGAGAGAGAGAGAGAACATCATCGAATCGAAGCGAAGATGATGACATCGGGTAGTCATCAAAGACAAAAGGGGAAAGTTATGGGGGAGGAAACTCCGTTATCCGAACTGCAGTGGGGTCGATGGAGAAGAGTGTGGGACATGATGTAGCGGAGAGATATGACGAATGATTCTTTAATATTTCGCAACGGAGTCCATATTAAATATGAAAGAAAGTAATATATATATATATATATATATATATATATATATATATATATATATATATATATATATATATATATATATATATATATATAGGTTAGGGTTTCTCCTATGGAGCTTCAATTTAATTTGAAGGATGAACGAAAAACGTATAAAGGGAAATTCATTTCATTTTCTTGATAGATACAACGTTGCGGGTGAACTTTTCAGCCATCTTCGGGTACTTGGTTATACAATTCGTGGAGTAGACAAAAATTTAAGTTTGATTTTAACGGACAATCAAAATGATGAATTTATGGAAAGTATTTAATATTTATTAAGGTTGGATTGCGAAAATATACAGGTAATTGATATTTTTTATTATTATGTTGGGAGTTAAAAAAAATACGATTGAGGAAACACGGGAAACACATCGAGATAAACTAACCTTAAACAATCAGCCGTTAGAGGATAAGTGGGGAGAGTGGGCGAGGAGCGTAAGAAGAAAGAGAAGGTTAGGAGGTTGGTAATATTTTTTGGTTAGAGTAGTAGTAGTGGGTGAGAAGAAGAATCGGAATTTAAGGAAGAGAAAGGTATTTAATATACATAGATTAAAGAATCCTTAATGATATGGGATCAGGGGTGGTTTTTAAGATTTTAAAAACGTCCATTGTGATATCAGTTTTACAATTAATAGAGTGAAGCCTAACAGGTGAGAATTCTTTCGTAGAGAGAATCTTCCCTGTCTTGTGGCGAACACCCAAATGGGAACAGAACCTCGCCCTCAGCGAGCGCACCGTACTGCCTATGTATCTCCCCAGTTTACAATTGGAGCAAGTAAACTCATAAACAAAGGAGCACTTCGCTTCAGGCGGGATTCTGTCCTTACAATTAAAGTATAATCCTATGTGGTGTCTATTTATGTAAATTGGTATGGAAAAAGCATTTATTTAATATAGATGTAATTTCTTTTCAAAATTTTTTATTGAAAAAACCCAGATCCACAAAGATTATGTAACGGATATCTTTACAAACAGTAGGGAATTGAAATTTCGGATGGTAAATATTGTTTAAAAATTGGACCGTAATTTTTTCAATTAGAGACACAGGAAAACCGTCTCGTTTGAAATAGTTAGTCACAAATACGACTTATTGGTGAAATCCGGAGTAGGATGAACAAATATTAAAAGCCCGGAATATTAGTGTTTTGATGGCACTTATTTTGAAAGAAAGGTCACAAAAACTGAAAAGGTTTTGGCCTTGACCACTAAAGGTTGGCTTACGAAAAACTTTGGTTACAAATCCGGTTTGGAAACTGGAAATGTGGATATCCAAAAATGAGATGGAGGAATTGAGCTCCTTTTCGCAAGTAAATTCCATATTAAGGTGTATATGATTGGCATATTGCAAGAAATTATCGCAGCACTCCTCTGTATTGAACAGAATGTATGTATCATCGACAAAGTGGCGGTAAAGTAAGGGTTCAATGCTTCCAAGTTCCAGGCTGAATAATTGTTCCTCAAACCAGGACATGGAGAGATCTGCGAAGACAGGGCACAAAGGACTACCCATGCCCACCCCATCTATTTGGCAGTAGGTTTCGTTGTTAAAGGTAAAACTAGATTTTAAAAAAATAGCTTCAATTTTTCAGTTTGGAAGGACTTTTCCATCTTGGAAGCGAAATGAATCTGAATTTGAATAATGTTCAGTTAAGATGCGAAATCTGCAGAAATCTTCCCCTAAAAGATTCTCGTATGACAAAATGAGAGAGCAAAAAAATATCTACACATCTAAAATATATGATAATTGATGTTAAAAACGCTTTGGAGAATTTAAAAACACAAATCAGCAAATAAAAAAAAAACACTATCCAATAAATTGAAACGAACGTCGAAGATCCAATCAATAGAAATAAATTAAGTGACAGGAATTTGCCGCCATTAATAAATGGCCACACTCACTAGCATTATATATATATATATATATATATATATATATATATATATATATATATATATATATATATATGTATGTATATGTATATATATACGTATATATATATATATATATATATATATATAAATATATATATATATATATATATATATATATATATATATAAATATATATATATATATATATATATATATATATATATATATATATATATATATATATATATATATATATATATATATATATATATATATATATATATATATATATGTATATGTATATGTATATATATATATATATATATATATATATATATATATATATATATATATATATATATATATATATATATATATATATATACATATATATATATATATATATATATATATATATATATATATATATATATATATATATATATATATATATATATATATATATATGGAATAAGTTCTTGCGGGTTTTTTTTATGTTGTGTTGATTTAAGCTTAGTTGGCGTGATTTGTGCACCTATTAAGAAACAATAATAAATAATGAGAGCAAAATTTGCAAAGGTTAGGCTACGTCTCTTAACAGCGTAGACTATTAGGCTTTTGCTTAGGCTACGTCTTGAAGTTGAGTAATAAGTCATTGCAGTTTATTTAAAAGTTGTGTTAATTTAATTTTTGTTACGTACCCTCAAATTGAATGTCAAGTTCAAGAAAGGCGCATTTTCGACACTTCTTGTTATTCATTTTCAATCGAGACGGGAACAATGCAAACGCAGCCAAAGCTCGTCGCGATCTTTGTGCTGTGTACGGAGAAAATGCTTTATCAGAAAGGACAGCTCAATGGTGGTTTTCACGTTTCAAAAACGGTCATTTCAATCTTAATGACGAAGAACGTTCTGGTCACCCCATTAAGTTGGATGAAGATCGATTGAACGACCTTTTTTGTGAAAATCCTCGTCATTCGAGTAGAGAATTGGCTGTACAATTGGTGTGTGATCAGAAAACTGTAGTGAATCACCTTCATTCGATGGGGAAAGTTAAAAAACTCGGTGCATCGGTTTCGCACGCTTTGAGCGTAAGCAACAAACTTCAACGCACCACGATTGCCGCAGGTTTGCTTGCTCGTCACAAGGCTACTCTTAGATATAAGGAGAGATTTCTTCACCGCATCATCACTGGTGACGAACCGTTGTGTGTTTATGTCAACATGAACCATCGAAAACAATGGCTTAGCACCAATAAAAAAACACTTCCGTGATTAAAGCAATGACTTCCTCCACGAAAGACGATGCTATGTGTGTGGTAGAATTGTGAAAGCATCATTCTTTATGAACTTCTTACGAACAACAAGATTGTCAATGCAGAATTCTACGTTCAACAAATGTATCAACTCACCGAAGCTATTAGTAAAAAGCGCCATTATCGACGTTATGGAGTTCTTTTGCAACAGGACAATGCTCGTTCTCACATTGCTAATATGACAAAAGACGCCATCCAAACGCTTAATTGGGAAATCCTGGCGCATCCTCCATATTCGCTAGACTTGGCTCCATCGGATTTCCATCTGTTCCGATCGCTCTCCAACAATTTGCGCGGCGTTTCGTTCAATACTGATGTGGAATTAAGAACCTGGTTAGACGAATTCTTCGAGTCAAAATCCAGAGAATTTTATTGCAGAGGCATCGAAAAAGTTGTTGAACGTTGGGAAGAAGTCGTAAATAACAAAGGAGAATACATTATCGATTAAATTGCATATTGTTATCAATTGAAAACGAAGTTTTTCTAAAATTGCTAATGGTAATGAATAAATTTGATAAAACCGGAAGAACTTATTCCTCAACCCAATATATCGAAAAAGGTAGAGTAGCATACGTGTAACTATAGGAATAAAACCACAGGAATAGGACTAATTTTATATGCGAAACCAGGTTTCGACGGAAACACCTATCAATGTTGTCTTTTAGTACGAGAATACGATCAGAAATAGCTTAGCCAAAAATAGATTAATCGATAAAAACAGTGAGTTTATTTTGTTCCCTGCAAATCATGTAATGAAGTATATATCGGTGAAAGCATCAGATTTTCCAAGAGAATGAATGCACATAAATGCGATATGAGATGTGGTAGCCTCTCCTCGAGTTTATTTCTACATATGTCCAATGAAAATCATTAAATTTATTTCTACATATGTCCAATGAAAATCATCAAATTGATATTGATAATGCTAAAATAGTTTATAAGACTCACAATTATATACATCGACGCTTAATTGAATCGCCACTTATAAAAGAAATTCCCAAATTTAATACTTCCGACGGCCAATTTAATAGTAATACCTTAATAAGCAAGAAATTCATACTTCCGCTTCTCAAAAATGTCGCTACAGTCACGCATTATCCTCCTTAGCCCCACTAATTTGTGTGTTTGTACGTTAAGCAACTTCTGAATTTCACTAGTTCACCAGCGACTGACAATGACGGATGTTTCCGTCGAAACCTGGTTTCGCATATAAAATTTACCTATTACTGTATTACTGTGGTTATATCCATATATATATATATATATATATATATATATATATATATATATATATATATATATATATATATATATATATATTTAGTATGGTTTGGTAGGTTGTGTTACAGAACATAAAGAAGAACTGACCAGTTATCTGAATTTAGAGTAGGTTTTAAAGATTTAATATATATTGATTCTGCGATCCTGAGTGTGGTCAGACATTTATTGCTGGTTATGATTTTAAAGTTATTTATTGTTATTGACGTTTTACAATTTATTATGTGGTCTCTTCCAGGTGAATGTTTTTTTTTCGAAAGAACAGACCCAGTTCAATGGCTACTTCCCATATGCGAAAAATAACGAACCCCCAATAATCGCACAGTGCTGCCGATATATGAAGCCAAAGAACAACCTGAACAAATAAATTTGTAGACAACTCCACTGCGCATACAATCAGGTGTTCGATCCTTGACAGGGAAAAATTCTGTATTGATTTTACCATTTACAAATACGAATCTACATTCAATTTAAGGAAAATATTGTTTAACAAGTAATGAGAATTTTCGTCTGCACAATTTATTTATAGTTCTCATTTCTGGAAACTTAAAATAATGGATCTGCTTAGGGACTGTAGGTATATTTATTTGGGTAAATAAATATTGTTTAGAAATATTCGAATCATTTTATCAATGTATAACGACGGATAGCTATTATTAGTAAAGTACGTTTTATATTTTATGAATTCATAATGCATAGAGTCGTAAGTGGAGGAGAGATGGTAACCACAGTATAACAAGGTTTTATGGCTTAAATTTGGTATTTAAAATTACACGAACTGAAAAAGTTTATTTCTAACCCGTTAAAGTAGGCTTACGGAAAACTGTTGTGACAATGTAATCTTGCGTCTTACGAATAGTAAGGCTAAGTTTGTTTCCGTTTCCATTGTATAAGTGATATTTGGATGAATTGTATTTAGGAATTGGAAGAATGCTTCAGCTTGAGTTTTATTTTGAAATACTGCAAAGGATTCATCAACATAACGTCTATAAAACAGAGGACGACAGTCAGATGGAGAATCTTTAAACATTTTAGATTCCAGATGGGTCATGAAAATATCTGCCGATAAAGGACTTATCGGTCATCCCATAGCGACACCTGCAGTTTGTTTGTAAATTTTATTGTTGAATGTAAATTATGTGCATTGGCATATTAAGGTTAGTAAAGATTTGAATCTATTTCTGGTAAATCCTGCAAAGTTGTTTCTGTCAGGAAAAATTCTATCTAAAATTATATTTTTTGTTTCTTTTATAGGAATGTTTGTGAAGAGAGATTTAATATAACAGCTAACAAAAAAACTTATCTAAGCTGAAATGATGATTTAAAAGTTCTTTTTGTAATTCATAGGAATTTGAAATGGAAAATTGATTGGTGGAAAAGGGAGAAAGCAATGAGACAATATATTTTGCTAATTTGTATGAAGGTAAGTTATAGGAGGCCAAAATTCGTCTTAACGGAATTTCAGGTTTGTGGATTTTAGGTAAATAATAAAAATGTGCAAGAAATGAACCATTAGCAAATATTTGTGAATATTGAGTTTCAGTTAATATTTTATCTTTCTTTAAACTTAATAAAAAGCGATTGATCTGATCTTCAAGTTTGAAGACTACCTTATTTATAGGTTCAATACAATTTATCCAAATATCACGTATACAATGGAAACGGAAACAAACTTAACCTTACTATTCATAAGACGCGAGATTCCATTGTTACAACAGTTTTCCGAAAGCCTACTCTCACTGGGTTAGGAATAAACTTTTTCAGTTCGTGTAATTTTAAATACCAAATTTAAGCCATAAAAACCTTGTTGTACTGTGGTTACCATCTCTTCTCCACTTACGACTCTATGCATCATGAATTCATAAAATTTAAAACGTACTTTACTAATAATAGCTATCCGTCGTTATACATTGATAAAATGATTCGAATATTTCTAAACAATATTTATTCACCCAAATAAATATACCTACAGTCCCTAAGCAGATCCATTATTTTAAGTTTCCAGAAATGAGAACTATAAATAAATTGTGCAGACGAAAATTCTCATTACTTGTTAAACAATATTTTCCTTAAATTGAATGTAGATTCGTATTTGTAAATTCTAAATCAATACAGAATTTTTCCCTGTCAAGGATAAAACACCTGATTGTATGCGCAGTGGAGTTGTCTACAAATTTATTTATTCAGGTTGTTCTTTGGCTTCATATATCGGCAGCACTGTGCGATCATTGGGAGCTCGTTATTCTTCGCATATGGGAAGTAGCCATTGAACTGGGTCTGTTCTTTCGACAAAATAACATTCACCTAAAGAGACCACATAATAAATTGTAAAACGTCAATAACAATAAATAACTTTAAAATCATAGCCAGCGATAAATGTCCGACCACACTCAGGATCGCAGAATCAATATATATTAAATCTTTAAAACCTAATATATATATATATATATATATATATATATATATATATATATATATATATATATATATATATATATATATGAGGAATTAAACCACATTCTCCGAAAACAATTTTTCAGAACAGTTTCGGTGTTTCTCACACCCTTTTTCAACTGACACTGGGCAGAAAATATAAGAGAAAAGCATAACACAAGATCCCCTCTTTTTCCCCCAATCCTCTACTTGTGGCTAATCGGGGGGGGGGGGGGTTAGGCCTAAACATATTGAAGGGCTGACATTTTACTATTTTATTTATTTGCAATCTTATCACAGGATTAAAAGAAAATTGACTCTCAGATAGATTTAAATTAGGAACTGACGATATCAAGCTCGATTCTACGATTCTTCTCTTGATATCGTCAGTTCCTAATTTAAATCTACCTGAGGCTCAATTTTCTTTTAATCCTGTAATAAGATCGCAAATAAATAAAATAGTTAAATGTCAGCCCTTCAATATGTTTAGGCCTAAACCCCCCCCCGCAGATTAGCCACAAGTAGGGGATTGGGGGAAAAAGAGGGGATCTTGTGTTATGCTTTTCTCTTATATTTTCTGCCCAGTGTCAGTTGAAAAAGGGTGTGAGATACACCGAAACTGTTCTGAATTAAATTGTCTTCGGAGAATGTGGTTTAATTCCTCATCTTTTCTTGCGATATTGCATTATATATATATATATATATATATATATATATATATATATATATATATATATATATATATATATATATATATATATATATTGAAAGTAGTTTCCATTAAACTAATTCTTTAATGACAACGTTCCAGGCTCCTGACAAAGAGAAATAAAGAAATATTTAAGCTCTAACATAATAATTATTAGTATAAGTTAAAATTCAAATCAAATAGACAAAACATCATTTAAATGGGGAAGAATAAGGAGAGAATGGGGACGGAGCATGTAACTTACCAGGTTGTGCCGTGAGGAAATCTCAACTGAATGAGTTAAGGATGGGGGGACAGGAAGTAAGCGCGGTGTATGTGGGAGTGGTTAAACTAGGAGGAGGGGAGCCACACTTATGTCGTTATTAATGGAAGTTTTTTTAGAGGGGTCCACTAAAATAGTAGTATTTCGCCACTTCCTAAGATATTACTTCGGGAGAGAAAGCGAGCCGTTACTCCCCCACCCCCTGTGATTTGACCCTTTTTGGACTTGCTACCAGGTCACGGAGAAATTTACACCGAGGCATGACGCTAAAATTAAAGGCTACCTCCCCCCTGTCTTAATCTCCCCCCCCCCCGGGTTGGGAGATTACTCATCAATTTTGTAGGTTTGCCTCGAACAACTTTTATGGCTCCAGCCGCTAGTCGTTCCGTCACACCCGCTGAACCCGGCCTCTTCACTTTCCCTTAAGGACACGTTTGGTTGTCCTGGTTGATAACGAGGGTTCGATAAGGCCTCATTCTCTCTCACTGTTTTGGAGAAATCCTGGTATATATGCACACTCCCATGGATTACCTATAGATTCGGTTAGACGACGCTTCCCCGAACGGAGTTCGATTCAACGATGCTTTCTCCCGAGAAGTGTTTAGTGACGGTCGCAGGCCCCGGAAGAGCTGGACATCACACCAGTATCTTTGGGTTAGAGAGAATAGTCTTTTGACGCAACGTCAGCCTTTCTCAACCGCCTTTGGATCAAGGATTGTAGAAGCCGTCCTCCGAAGTTCTTCTGGTGACCTCTTGAGGACGAGAGGCCCAATAGCTCGCTCAATCCGAGTTTGGAGAAGTCATCCACCCTCCTTCTTTCCAAGTTCGACCGTTGACCTCTTGAGGACAAGAGGCCTGATAGCTCGCTCAATCCAAGTTTGGAGAAGTCACCCCCTCCACACCGAATTTTATCCAGTGACCTCTTGAGGACAAGAGGCCCGCATCTCGCTAAATCAGAATTTGGAGAAAGTAGCACCACCCTCTTCGGGTTCCCGGCTACACCCATGAGTAACCAAGGTCACCAAGACCCACCTGCCCCAAGTTCGACCCGCTTTACTCTCGAGATTCAAAGGAATTAAATCGCTCACTACCCTAAATCTCCCATTATAACCATTTAATAACCCTGGTTATCCAATTAGTATTCGGAACCTAATTCCGTCTTATTCATGTACCTATATAAATCCATATTTATTTTGTACCTTTTATTTAGTGTGTATTAAAATCTATTTTTGTCGTTGTGTTTGGAATATTCTTTGGTCACGCAACTGCAGCTAACTATTCAAATCGCACTCTTAGAACAATAACAGTTATTGCCTTGCTTAGCTTACCTTAGAGCCTGTGTGCTCATATTCCCGTACACTTGGCCATACTTCGGCACAAAGATATATATATATATATATATATATAATTTGGTGTCAGGTGTGGGGTATTTCTAAGAATCCGCCCTACCTGATTTTGAAGCACTAAGTTTAATTAATTGCAGCTGCATTACCAAGAGTATCTGAACACCAATATGTTAGGATAATTTTCCTTTTAATTAATGGGTAACAACCAATTTTTAAGCCCATTCTAGTGTCGTGTGTCTACAGTTTTCCTAGTTCCTTAAAAGAGGATATTTGCTAAGCGGTAATAGCAACCGCCATTTTTTGTCTCGTGAGTCAGATTTCCTTGTTAGTTAGTTATTTTTTGTGTGAGTTCACCGGATTTTTACTAGGAATTTTTCATAATTTTGTAGTTAGTAGAATTTATATTTGTTTGGGGGTAAAGGTTCAATAGCTCTGGTAGCTATTTCCTATGCAAAGATCGAAACTAGCATATCCAGGATGTCTTCATTCGAGCGCTTTTATAAGCAAGGGCAGATCCTCGGCTTATCTGGGAAAAATTTAATCGCTTACGTCCAAGGAGAGGAACGTAACGAACGTGCAAAAAGAAAATCACAGGGAGAAGCAGAATCCGAAGAAGGAAAACACATAAGGAAGAAAAAAGAGAGGCAAGCGCAGAGGGGAAGCAGAAGAAAGAGAAAGAATTAGGCAGCACGAGAGAGAGATAAGCCGTTACCAAGTCAAGATAAACTATGTAGGATCTGGAAATAAACAGGTTCAAGTACCCTTACTAAAACTCCCCGCATACAAGAATGGAGAAGACTTTTGCTCTTATTTAACGCACTTCGAGAAGATCTTCGAAGTCAACAATTGGGACTTAGAATCAGGTGGTGTCGCCCGGCTACTTCCACTATTGAACTCTCGTCTTCGCGACATATTCATTTTGCTTCCTTCAGAGGCCACCCTTGATTATTTAACCCTAAAGGCAGAACTTCTTTCTGCTATTAACATGAATCCAGAATTTTATAGAGTTAGATTCCGCTCCGCGCGAATACAGCCAGGCCAAACATACAGACAATTTGGATTCACGCTTCGGCGTAACTTACAATTCTGGCTGGATTCCACTCAAGTATCAAGTGATTATGAGTCGTTAATTGACTTCCTTCTACGGGATCAACTGATATCGACATTCCCTCTCGAACTAAGGGCCTTCATAGCGGACAGGAGAGCGTCCACTTCCAAGGAATGTGTGGAAGGAGCCGACCTTCACGCTTCCATTCACGACCTCTACCCCAAGGAGGTCAAGAAGAACCATCCCCCCTCCCTCAAACACAAGTTTGGGTTTAACCGAAGCCAGCCCAAGGGTGACAACGGCTTCGTGAAAGTGCAGGCACCAAGCAAGTGCAAGCGCCGAGCAAGTACAGGCCTCACCCGCCGCGAGAGAAAAAGGACGTGAAGCCTCCGGTACTCCCCTCCACGCCTAGCAACTACCCCCATAGACCAATTATACGATTTACCTGTGGCACCCCTGGGCACTTAAGTTACAATTGCACCAAAAATTCTCAACTGAGAACCTCGTCGAGTAATCAGGTCCACCAAATCTCTGCTGCCCTCTCACCTAATCCACCAGCCGCATCTTTAGCGGCCCCTGCTCCCTCTCTCCCGGATCGAAAGGTAACTGTTCAACAAGAGTTCCTCTGGTGGGCTCCAGTTTGAAAATGGCGCAATAAATGGTTGCCGAGTGTCAATCTTGGTTAGAAATACAGGTTGCACCTGTATAGTAATATCCAACAAACTACTACCCCCCCCCTTTTAGCCCCCCATCATAACAGGTTTGCGTTGGTGAATGACTTTTTAGGTCGTGTAACCAGGTTTCCAGTGGTACGGTGCCATATTCAGTGCCAGTACTTTACCGGATGGGCCAACGTAGTCGCAGCCCCGATAAAATTCTGCTCCGCCCTTATCGGACAGAGCGCACAGCATCAATTTTTAATTATATTGTACTAGATTTCAAATTTATATATAAGGAGAGAGAGAGAGAGAGAGAGAGAGAGAGAGAGAGTGAGCCGTAAGTTTCAATACATAGGAAAATTTCTATATTTATTTTATGTTTAAGATACCCTAGAATATGCGTTTGACGAAAGAGTAACGAGTTGAAATCATACTAATTGCTGGGTCGGGAAACAGTCGCATGGTTGTAATGAGCTTTAACAGAAATCATGGAATGAAAATCACACATGACACTATGGCATAATTGATTAAAAGTTTCAGAAAACTGGAAATGTTGCAGGTCAACCGCGAAGTGGTCCAAGACGCACATCTACCGATGAAGGCACAACAGCTACGATGCTTACAGCGCTTACACGGAGTCCCAGAAAAAGTACACGACGGTTGTCTGCAGAAAGTGGTTTCAGCAGATCGATTATCAGGTGCATTTTGAAAGCAAACAAATGGCATCCATACTAATTGCATATGCCACAGCATTTGAGTTAAGACGATCCGGATAGAGGGATGGAATTCTGTGAATGGGCATTAAACAAAGTGAACGAGGATGCAAACTTTTCAACTAAGATCTTGTTTACTGATGGAGCAAATTTTTACGTCAATGGAGAGGTTAATCGGCAAAACATACGTTATTGGAATAATACTAACCCTAAATGGTTGAGTCCGACGAAGATGCAAGGTGCCGGTAAAGTGATGGTGTGGGGCAGGATATGGGGTGACAGAATTATTGGACCAATTTTTGTCAGTGGAAATCTTAATTCCCAAAGGTATCTTAACTTGTTGCCAGAATAAATTTTCCAATCGTTGCTAAATGAGAAAGGTACGAGTAACTTTCCAGTTTACTTTCAGTAAGATGGAGCTCAACCTCATTATGGTCTTCACATGCGTCGGTATTTGGATTAGCAGTTTCCGGATGTTTGGATTGGTCGGCGTGGTCCTGTGGAATGGCCTCTCAGATCTCCAGATCTCGCCCCATCCCCTTGATTTCTATCTTTGGGGGCACTTTAATGCCATGGTGTATCAGGTAAAGATACGAGAAATAAATCATCTAAAGGAACGTATCACCAACGCCATTACAAGCATAACTTCAACTGTGCCAATGCGTGTTCATCAACAGTGGGAAACACGTATTAAAATGTGTTTTCAAAACATTGGCAACCATGTAGAGCATATTATATAATAAAAATGGTTGTCCATAATAAAATTCTTATTTTTCCTATGTATGGAGACTTACATCTCACCATATATATATATATATATATATAATATATATATATATATATATATATATATATATATATATATATATATATATATATATATATATATATATATATATATATATATATTAGGAAAAGTTATTGCATTAACGCAATTAATAATGCGGTTAAATGTTTATTTTTGGAAAACACAGTCTTCATCAAAGCCCTCGGAAGGAGCTCTTCTCACATACACGAGAAGGTAACAGTTAAAATAGGCGTGCTCTCAGATAGCCCAAAAACTATCTTTCGATTGGCGTTTTTAAGTGTCACTCTTGCTTTTCGAAGAGAATAGAAAATTTTGTTACTGCAATAATTTTTCTTAATTTATAAGGTGTGGCGAAGATGGAGATCAAAACAAAATTTTCTATTCTCTTCGAAAAGCAAGAGTGACACTTAAAAACGCCAATCGAAAGATAGTTTTTTGGCTATCTGAGAGCACGCCTATTTTAACTGTTACCTTCTCGTGTATGTGAGAATAGATTCTTCCGAGGGCTTTGAGGAAGACTGTGTTTTCCAAAAATAGCCTTTTAACTGCATATATATATATATATATATATATATATATATATATATATATATATATATATATATATATATATATATATATATATATATATATATATATATATATGTATAAATCGTTAAACTAAATCGGTCGAATTACTGACTTTTTAAAATATTAAATCAAATATGAAATTTTGCTAATTGGTAAAAAATAATAATAATAAAAGAAATTGTACTCATGAATATTCCGAACATCATGTTTAGTCTTTCTGGCGGTTTGGTCTTTATGCCATTGCCTTTGTGTATGTTGGTTCCAGCCAAAGGAACTTTGTCAAATTTAAACACTTCCAACTCAATAATGTCGTGTTCAAAGTGCTTGCTACACCAATCCATGTCACATTACTTTACACCTTGGCACTTTCTCTTTGTTCAAAGATCTAGATGTTGTAGGATTGCATTAATTTTCTTCTCTCCTTCATTGGAAATTATCGTTTAAAGTTAATGACAAAATTAAGAAAGATGATAAGAAAAAGTAATCGAACTATCAGAAAATGATAACGTTATGAGCCAAGACCATACACAACCTTATTAGATATCCAATATTTGCTGGGATGGAGGGAATAATGCGAACGCCATTATTACATATATATTAATGCTATGTTGAAAATAACTAAAGATAAATTGTATTTAATTTTTCGTTTTTATGATCCCTTTGAAAAATGGCTGACAACCTAGACGTTAAAAGAGAACAAATAGTGCCGGTTTAGCAAAAGCCTTAGCTAACGCCAACGATAATAAATTTTAATAGAAATTGAAGAGGGGATATGGTTGTATTATCTGATATTATGACAGAATTGGTTGTGTAGGGTTGCCTTTTATTCTTAGAGTCCGTCTCTACTTTAAATAATCCATGGCCAACAGTGGAATTTGTTCAGTGTTTTAAGGTTGTAAAACACATCCGTGGCCAGGAGTGTGCTTCACTTTGTCATATCAACAATCGATATAGATAATAGGCTTACATATGTTGAAAATAATTTGTTTTTTACAATATTCAGTTGTGTTTCGTTTTAATTTAATGGCATGGTGGCAGGTATAATAAGGCTAGTCAATTGGTAAAAACTTGATTGGCACTTCTGTGGCGACGGTGGAGAATTCCAGCTTTAAATGTCAGAACTTTTCGGAAGCGCTAACTATAATACAACTATACTAGAGCTATAACCGACCATATTTTAGGATAATCCTTCTAAAATTTTACCGCAATTTTTATTAGGGAAGGATAGTTTGTAAACAACGTCTAGTGAGAGTGAGTACGTTTCTAAAACCAATCCTAAAAAAGATTCTATTACCTGGATCATTTAGGATTAAAAAAGTAATATGGTCGAATGAATTAGCGTTACCCTTGATGGCAGGTCCTATTTAATTACGGTCCTCGCATGCATCTCATACATCTGTGTAGACAACTTTAGCAAGAGGGTGGATGTGTGGTACTAGGCCGTACTGATCATTACCATAAATAGTCAGGTTAATGTCCTCGAGTACCTAATTATTTCTTTAGAGTGGTCACCGAGTGCTCTTTTCGCATTACTATTCCGATGTAAATGAACAAAATGTAATGTGCGATTGCAAAGTCTAAATTTTCAAAGAGCAATGTAAACAAACCTTTTTTGGTGAATACATGAATGACAAAATGTATAGAATGAAAATCTCTTTTGTTGTTGAGTTTAAATAAATTCACTTTGTTTCGAGATTGAATTTACCTTAATTGGAAAGATACGATCAGAGAGAACACAAAGAGGAAGAATGGAACTAAATGTTATTGCGAGCATCAAGATTATAAAAGAAGTATATTCGGGATTTTTTATGCAGATATGAATAATAATTCTTCTTGAAAAGGGAGTTATCCCATTAAAAATTCGAAAACCATTTGGTTAACCATTTCTAAAGGCTGGATTTTATCTCAACTCACCGTTCTTATGGCGTATCTACCTGTATCTTTCAAAAAAGGTCTTATTATCTCCTGTGCAATATTCCAATGTCATGGGAGAGTCTCGGGTCTAATTTTGCTATAGATTTCCAAAGACCTCTTTGGAGTCCTTTTGACAAGTCACCTTCTTCTAAATACTTCCATTAGCCTATTTGAAATCTATTCTGGTTAAGGCTATTTACTGAACATCATCGAATCTTCTTAATTCTTTCCTCCCTTGACTTTTTCCCTTTATTTTCCTTTGTTACATTTTAGCCTTGGGGCCCTCCACTACCGTAAGTGCCTTGCCTTCATGGTGCACTAATTTTATTCCTCCTATAATAAATAGAAGTCTTTTAAACACACAACCACCTTTAACATTTAGAAATCCTCTGCCTCAACGTATTTTCCTATTCGCTGTGTCGGAAAAGCTTACATTTGCATCAAAGCAAATGATTTATTCTTCAGGGAAAATTGGAGAATAATTAAAGCAAAGATTAAGAAATAAATAAAGTCGCGGAAAAAAGATGCCTGTCAGGAAGCTATAGAAGTAGCAACAGGTTATCGCCTGGAGAGACAGAATGAAAGAGAAAGACGGGCGTTTAAAATCAGTGATAGACGGAGACAGGCAGCAACAGACAACGGATATACAGAGCTATAGGAGTAGACAACTCAAACAAACAGACAAACTCTAAGTTGGAGGAACAAGAGGTGATAAAAAGAGGGAAGACAAATTCACCGAGACGAAGAGAGTATGACAAACCAGCGAACGACCAGGCAAATACACCTAGATTATTGTTTCCTTGTGGTTCATTTGTGATTAAGATAGACCAAGGGAATATCATTCGTATTCATTATAAATACGATAAGGCGAGCGAGGGAAGAAAGGTCCAGTTTTCAAATAGTAAATTGCTTCAACAAAATGAAAACAGAACTTATATTTCACTCAGTACCACAAGAAACAGCCAATCAATGTAAACTGTGCTTGTCAAAATCTTGTAAAGATATAAAAAAATATGTAAAGTCGAACCGCCTGAAAGGTATACAAATACTGACTCTAAGTTATATGAAACATTCGAATTTAACGATAGCCTAGGCCTGAACTAGTTACCCGTGCAATTCAATCGATTTAAAAGTTCAAGCTTCATTCACCAGTGGGGTTGAGCCTGGTGACAGAGCTAAAGATGAGGGTTATATCAGCACATCGAACTTAAACCCAAGGGAATCGCTTTGTTCCAACCAGGAAATGTTGTGTCAAGTGGATCTTCCTCGCTACTTTCTGAAAGATCTCGGCCCGATTAAATAGAAAGTTTTTGTTGCTTTCAAACTTTGCGTCTTTGCTTTCATCATTCTAAGAATATGAGAAACGAGGAGAGATTTTCAATCTCAAACATCTATTATTAGCTCTAAGGGTAAATTAAGTCAAATTTAAAAAATACAAAAAGAAGGTGCAGATTTAAGTGCGCGTAAGCCTTAAACATTTTCAAGATTTGAACCTTATCCAGAGGGGAAATATGTTAGAAAAATAGTTTCAACTTGTGGATTTCTCCCTCCCGCTTTAGTATATATGCAGTTCTTTTATCTATCTACTCTCTATTTTTCACGTGTCTGAGTATCCCTTTACTGTGGAATTATATTTAAAATTAGGAAGAGTGGACAGCGCGCCCACGTTTTCTCGTTTACGCTGACCCTTGAAGATTCTTAACGTGGTTACGCCTCCCGCCCTCTATTTAGGTGTGGGGAGGGCACACTTTAGAAGCGTGGGCTCAGGAGGGATTTTCCCTCGTTCTTGCCCCTTCCCTTAACTGGGGTAAGGTGAAGTCCTCTTAGGAAGTTACCATTTTTTTAACTAGAGAAAATAAAGGCCAGCATTGGAAGCAGTAGCTGGTGCCGTGGTCTACTTTTTTGGTGTGAATACTCTTTCACGTAGAGAAAGGAAACCGTGGTGTCCGTTTTCTTTAGCCATCTAATCTTACCTTTTCCAATTAACTTCTCTCCTCTTAAGTGTAATATTTAGTAAGTGTTTGTGAATTAACGGTAAGTTATTTTAGGCTCTTTGCTGGAATAAGGTAATAACTTAGCTGCATTATTTTGCAGTGGTGTAACTTAGTACAGTCAAATAATTTGACTGGCAGGCAACTTTGATTCCCTTGTCGTACTGTCAGATTAATGAAATATCTTTCAGACTTAATCGTGCACCCTCTTTCCAAATTCATTCTTAGATGTAGTCCCAATGGAGTAGGAGTCTAAACCCCCAAATATTTTGAAAATATGAATTTTATAGGTGATAGGTATACTTATTCATGCAGCTATATATATATCATCATCATCATCACCACCATTTCAGGTATTTCACTCTACTTGTTAACAGAAAACCTTTCTCAGCTTTCTGAATTTCGGTCGGTCCTGTGCATCTTGTGCAATTTGTTTCCAATCTTTTGTATATTTTTGAAAATCATCTCTTCATCTTGTTTTTCATACTTTTTTGTCTTCCTTTCGGTCGTCTTTTATTAAGTGTGTCCAATCGGTAATTCTTCTGGTCCATCTATCATCTTGGAATCTTGCCACATGGCATGCCCTGATCCATTTCAGGTTTCTTATAGATTCCATTATTTCCTAAAGTTTAGTTTATCCACATATACAAATAGCTTATTTTCTTTCTAGTCAAGTTATCCCCATCATAATGCATCCGTGGCCTTTTTGTATTTTTCTAAGTTTAATGTAAGTTTTTTGGGTCTGGTTCTAAGTTTCTGCTCCATTGGTCACATTTGGGATTATACATTGCTTGTTTAGTTTTCTCTTCAGATACATGGACATTTGTTTTAGGATGATTCTTGCCTTTGCAAATGCTTTCCAGCCTAAGGTGATTCTGAGTCAGATTGATTGATTTACTCTAGGGACATTTTAATCGTTTGACCCAGACAAATATATTTGTATACCATTTCAATTTGCTCGTTGCCAATTGTGATGTCTATCATATTAACATCTGGTTGATTTGTCAAGATATTTGATTTTCCTTATGACGTTTACGATGAACACGGCGTCGGGCTTCATTCACATACAGACAGAAACGTGATTCGTCTGGCCACATGACGCGTTTCCAATCCTTCACGGTCCACTGTTTGTATCTTCTCGCTCGCTGTAACCGGGTAACTTTGTAGGTAGTAGTGAGCAAAAGTCTCTTTCGTGGCACTCTGCTAAATATGTTCACGCTATTCAGTTCCTTGCGGAGTTTTTTTTTCAGTAATTGGAGCCGAAAGGCCGGCGTTAGAATCTTGCTGCAATTTCTGTCTTGAAGCGAAGTAATTTTTAGCCACAAGCCGTGAAACACTCCGGCGGCCCGGTCTGTCAGTAAAGCTGTTCCACAATCGCTTACTATCACGCTCACACCAGGATGGGTCATCATTGGAGCGAGGGTCTAAATCAGTGGAAAAACTCCAGCGATGAGGGAATGCTTCGTGGTCTATAGGAAAGACACCCCCTCTCGTTTTCCCTGCCATGGGACTATCGCTATGGCTCCTTCGCCAGGTTTCCAGACGGAAAGATGATGCATCGGATGTGCGAAGGAAGGTGGGAATAGAAAAGACAGCGGTCGCATAACGGGCTATTTATCTGGGAACGTACGTGGCAGGAGCTTTCTTTTCGCTTGCCTCAGACTTGTGGCACCGCATGGTTAGCTGTAGCTCTCCTCAAACGGTGCTATTTTTGTTTCCACTCAGTGGGAATGGAACCAGACAACTCAGGAATGATATTTAAACGCCTAATCCACAAAAACAAATGTCAATGGTAAGATGACCCTTTTTAATGGCAACTTTCACCCTTTTTTAATCGACTTGAATTAAATGATATTTACTTTGTTTCCAAACACAAGGCACATAAACCCAGGGAACTCTTCTCTTAAAAAGGGCAAACAGTCCATATTTTCTACGGTCTAAATCAGTGGAAAAAATCCATCCGCTTTTCACGTAGTTAAACCACTACGGGTGTGGTTACTCCTCAGATGAAATCCCGATTCAGATCAACTTCAATGTGATTGCTATATGCTATAGATCCCAGTGATTCGAATCCCTAGTTAATTCGTAGGTAGAAACTGGAAAATAAAAGGCATCTTAATGAGTGGAGATCGGTGATAAAACCTCTATCAAACTATTATTGATCTGTCATTCGTGGAAAATGCGAAAGCAAAGGCTAAAATCTTAGAATCCTTCCCAAAAGCTCAAACTTAAATGACGATAAGAACTACTTGGCGGCTCTCGGCCAAGAAAACAACATCAATATTTGAACACGTTCCTTTCCCTCTCCTCTGCCACAATTATAATGGTTGTGTCAATTATCTATTATTTGCTTTCCTCTAAAACCCCCGTCAAACGAAGAATCTCATTTTTTCCGATATAGCGGACCTGTTTTCTCAGGCCGGTTAGTCCACGACAATGTGTGAATCGAGTGGGTGCATGGGATGTAATGGCGATGTGATATAGAAAAGAGGAGAATGGTAGTGAATATTTCTAAGTTAGCGAGATTACAGATGCTCTCTCTTTGTGAGACAAACATGAAAGGAATGAAAAGTTTGAGTAGGGTGGGGTGAAGGGAGTGCGATCAAGTGTAGATCAGGGTGGTAAGAGGGTGTGGCGGTGCTTTCGATTGAGGAGTGTTATGATGCTTTAGTTGTGTATGAATGTTTGAGCTCGAGAACTATGTGGGTCACGTTGCGATTTGCAAGAATGAAATTGCGTTTTTGTAGTGTATGGACCTTGTAATAATGGAATGAAGTTAAGAAAGAGAGTTTCTGGAATGAATTGGGACGAGTGGGAGATGGATTTGGGAATGGGTTTATGGTTGAGGAGATATGAATGCACGAACAGATAATAGAATAAAATAGAGGATGAATTGATCGTTTGGTACACACGAAGAGAATGCGGTAGGGTTCTGTGCTGAAGAAATCATGTGTAGCAAACACATACTTGTGACACAAAGATGTGCCTTAATGTACATAAGGTCGAAAGAATATGCTGCGGGGTGTATTTGGTGTGAAATTTGTTAGAAGTATGAGTATGGGACCTTCATAACATATGGTAGTGTTGTGTAAGGTTAAATTGGTTGGTGCATGCATTGAAAGACGTCAGGAGGGTTTATAGGGAGGTAGACTCAGAAGTGAAAGGTTAGTGAATCACGGGAATAGTTTGTGAAAAAGTTTGGGAGTAGTAAAATGTAAATAAGCGAGAGTAAGAAGATGGAGCAAATATGGAACAAATTTAAAGAAGTGTTAATATGTAGCTCTAGGGTTGTGTATGGGTGTGTCAGAGCTGAATAAAGAAACCAAAATGCTGAATAGTTCAATGGCGATGTCACGCTTGTAGTGGAAAGCAAAAAGGAGGAATAAATGTAAGCGCTTAATAGTTCTGAAGAAAATGTAGGAAGATGCGGTTGAATGCATACATATAAGAAAAGGTAAAGTAAAGTGGAACAACTGCCTTAATAGAATAGGAAAGAAGCAAATGAAACATTGGGACAAAGCATGAATGAAGATCCGGATGAGAACAGGAAATTATTTTGCAAGGAAGTAAGAAGTATGAGGAAGGAGGAAAAGAATGGCTGTATGAAAATCAAGAAGCATACCTAAGTACTTACGAACGTGGGGAGGTCAATGGTTTAGGGCTATTCTACTTTCATGTATTGTATTATTTGTGTGGAATATAATGCAAGTTTAAATATGATAAGTGGGTGAAAACCAGGTGTTATGTCGAATATGGGAGAGATAAACATGCACAAGCTCTTTTGTAGTGTAAAAGATCTGAAAAATTGAAAGGGAGCTGATGTAGCTGGTCTAGTGGCTGGGATGCTAAAAAATGGTGATATGTGTTATGAAATGAAACTGATGTAGTGTTGCAAGGTACATAAAAGTAGAAGAGTCTCTGGACTGGAAGTTTGCAGTAATAGTGTCGCTCTAAAAGGGTAAAGGCGAGAAAGGTAAATGCAATAACTTCACAGTGTTGTAGGTAAAGTGTATATAAAAATTCTGATTTGGTGTATAAGAAAGATATCTGAGGCAGTGATAGGAGAGAAAGAAGTGGTTTTTTTTAGAAGAACGGGTAGGATCTGTCAAGCTTAATGATTTGCACCCCGACAGCGAGCTTCAAATACAAGACACAAGAGGTGTAAAGTGTATGGTGGGTTTACTGATCTGGAGAAAGCTTATGATGGTGTAGATATAAAAGCATTATGATAGGTGTTAAAAATGTATTGGCTAGGTGGTAAACTACTGAGTGGTAAGAAGAGGATTCATGTTGGAAGTAAGACGTGCGTTAGGGTGATAGAGAGCCGGAGTGATTAGTTTGACATACGTGAGGGTGTAAGACAAGGTTTGGTAATACTACCAAGGTTGCTTGATATCTTTATGAATAAAGTACTTAGAGAAAGTGGTATGGGAGGTAGGGAAAGGGGCATGGTATTGATGAGGAATTGTGAGGGATGGCTTCTATATATGTACGTATATTTTGATGAGGTGGTTTCGGTCACTGAGAGTGAGAGGGATTTGGCAGTGTTAATCGAAGCTTTTGAAAGTGAGTGAGAAAATGGGTCTAAACGTGAATGCAGAATAGATTAAGGTTTAAATGGGGTTTAGTATGATATCCTAGTCCGTGGTGTCACCTTAATCAAGTAAGATATTTGAATTATATTTGATGTATTGAAGATGTTTGATAGTACAGTGGAAGCAGACTGCGACCCCAAGGTTTTAAATCATAGGAAAAAAAATCTGAGTTTAATGAATGGTAAAAGTTTGAGTGTGAAATGTGCTATGAAGCTTAATATGAGTATGTAGGACGTAGGTGCAAACGTTAGGAATGAGACTATGGTATGGAAGGAGTAACAAAGGTTTCGAGTGAAAGCGATGGAATTTGACTAGTTGAGAAGGGTTTTTTCACAGGTGGTTTGTGAGGGTACGTGCTGAGTGAGTTTTGCCCAAGGATAAACCCTGACTGCACGTTATGATACAGCACATAATTCTCCATGACTATGAAGGGCGTGGAAAAAAATATGGGAAGCATTTTGTTTACTGCGAATAGAAGGGGTAAAAGGGACGGGTATTTTTAGTGGCCTTGAATTACATTGACCCACTTTTGTGGGGAAATGGTAGAAGTTGAAGCTTGTAAAGTTGAAGTCATAGTAGTAGTTGGAAGATCTAGTATGTCTGTTTCAAGTAAACTTTCAGCAAATATTGTCATTGGTAAATTTATATATCTTACTAATAATGAGAAGCAGTACCAAAAGAAAGCCTTATGGCACTTCACTAGTATCATATCGCCACTCTGAATCGATGACATATTTCAGGTATCTGTTTCAGTTCTGGTAATCTATTTTTCTCTGCTAAAGTGGACTGAAATTTTATTTAGTAACCTTTCATGTCAGTGAAGTTCGATCGCCTTGAATGGTGACTATACATTTGCTATTGCACAGTTAGTTGGATAAAAGGATTTTATTGCAACCATTCATTGGACATAAAAGTTTATTCAGTTTTAGCGGGATAGATTCGGTAGTGGCCTTTTCTCATCTTTATCATTAACTGTAAATTCTCTTGATCGATGAATAAACGTGAACATACTGGTCTTAGTCTAATTGACCTATATGACTTCTTACTTTAAGCTATTATAATTTTAAATATGACTAACTTTTATTTGGCAGAGTCATATCAATCTTTTCACGATAGTCCCTGAATAGTCAGGTACCTTAGTCTTAACCATAACTTCATAATTTCCTAATTTTCTTTTCTTAGAGTGATTCTGCTAATGGTGTTGGCAGTAGCGAAACCATTGCTCACCCAGGATGTCAGTGACACCAGCAGACATCTCTCTTTTCTTGACAATAAATCACAGATATCAAAACGGATTCCTGATGGCAATGGGCAACAGAAAACTTAAAAACTCGATTTAAGAGGCACTAATCAGGCCAGTAAGCAACTCCTTCAGCCTTTATGCAGATCTTGCTTGTTATTCTCTCTGCTCTAAAGCGAAAGGGGATTTCTACTCTGGTGGTCTTATCTCTGTCTCATTTGGGATACCATTTCAACCCTCAAACTCATTGAGTAAGACGGATAGTCCTCGTCGCATTAATTTTTCATATACATTATTTGTTAATTTATGCCATTCACTGAAAGATATCTCTCTCCTTTTCTCTATCTCTCTTCTCTCTCTCTCTCTCTCTCTCTGTGCCGAAGGAGACTCATTTGCGTGGCATTTTCGAGTTCGTTTTTGCGAAGGAAGTCAATAAGGGGGAGTTTTACGTTGATGAATCGCTAAATTTATGTTCTCAATTTTTCCCTTTATTTTTCTCTCTTCTTTTTCTCCTCTGTTTGCTCTTTCCTCCTCTCTCTTCTGTAAATTTCCTAGACGCCTGTGTATGTTGTTCGTACATACAGAGCTGTCTTGTGAACAACACTAGCCATTAATGACAGTCTCTTTGTATCTGACGTAAAGGCACGTTATATCCTCGCTTTTATGTATTAGTTTTTTATCTTTTAAATAACTTCCTAAAGAGTTTATTAGTTATTTAAACTCAACCAACATGTGTGCATTAGCTAAGTAAATCCGTTCTTAAGCTTTTACGTGTGAAAAAACTAAAATACAAGTCTTAAGCTACAAGGTAATTAAAAAGTTTGTTGTGACTGCAAATTAACACGGAAAGATGTGGACATGGCGCAACTGCTGTGCTTAAACAGGTGTCCTAATATTGAAGGAGACAAAAAAACATAGACACGAGGTGTGTTACCATTGTCTAAACAACCGGGGTAGATTAAACAATGATACACTTGGTCGCAAGCCATCAAATGGAGCTCATACCCTATGACCAAAACAAATTAATAGAAAAATTTAAAGTAATATCATTTTAAATAAACTGTATTATTTTCATTTACATTCTTAAAAAAAACTATTCTCACTATGAAAGTTAAATTCTCATAATTAAACGAGGTAAAAAAACATATTTTCTTTCAAAAAAGAAATTGGAAAACTCTACGAGGTTTATTTTTTAATATATTTAGTAGAATTGATGAAGCTTGCGCTAACCTAGTGAATAAGGAGTTGGATTTTCACGCCTTGTTACTTGGTTCGATTCCCGCTGCCAGTGGAAGTAGAAAAATTAGGCGCTTGCAAAGAAAAACCACTACTAAACCACTGCATCTAGTTTGATGCAGATAAATACCTCCGGCTACGCACGTCGTGGCAAAGGACCGAACTACTGCTCTTTCTACACCTACTTCTCCAATGAGGTCGCGACTCTGCTGTCCATGAAATAGCCAGTAAATTGTCATTCTGATCTTTATATGAATTTCATTACCTGGTTGGAGAATCTCGCCCAAGAATGTTAAAAGAAACGAAGGAGTGGCGTACCGAAAATTGATGAGCTCTTCCATTCTGGCTTCAAGGCAGGTCACAACACAAAATCGGCTCTTTTACGCGTAACTGAGCCTCTTCGTCCCTTGGCTGATACTCTTTGACCTTCCCTTCTGGTATTTCTTCATCCCTTGGCAGTATTTTGATACTGAGTATCATAATGTTCATCTTCATCGGTTATCTGAGTTAATGGATGTCTTTAAAACTGAATATAGCTAGTTTTGCTTGTATCTACATATTATCGAAGATCAGTCTACTCACATCGGAGGGGAAAGGGGATATATCGTAGCCAGAAGAGGTGTTTTATGGTGTTCCGGAGTGCTAGGTTCTTGATCCGCGCCTGGTTCGAAAATATTTTCCTTCACTTGATTTTCATTTGCGTCACTTTGGGCCCTTATTTCATTTCTATGGTGGAGATACGACACTCTTGTTTGCTGAGACTCTTAGGAATTTTCTAACCGCTAACAGCATTTTTATCAAATGTCACTAGAACTATTTTTTAAACTCACTCATAGCAAAGACAGGGATTACTGATGGGTAATCCAGCATTGACGTCAATAATTTCAAGATTGTCATACTTGTTTTCGTTTTCTCCCGCCTCGAATGCTATAACTTCGTTCTCGTCGTATTCCAAACTTCACACTTCGCCTCTGTAACTTGTTCAGAAATCTGCGACCCTTGTTCTATCCTCAGGACGTTTTTCTCGTCCAAATCCCCGCTCTTTAATCTGCACTGAATTCCAAATCGAACCTAAATCACTTTCAATTAATCTTCCCCTTTCTTACATATAAGATCTTAAATACCGCTGCACCCACCTGCCTGTATTACGCGTTGGACCTACCTCAGCTCATGGAACCCTACGCTTGTGTTCTTTTCCCTTACTTGTTTCCCGTTGTCTTTATGCTGTAAGGGTGAACGTGCTTCCTCGGTAGTGGGTCCTAAAGTGTGGAATGATTTGGCCACTGACGCACACCCCTCCTCACCCCTTTGTGCTTTGTAGACGCACCTCTACTTCCAAACATTTTTTTTAATTGGCGGACAGGCGTTCTCTGAAAGCTCAGGGCCTTGAAAAGTGCTGCGCAAAACCTCTATTTATTTTCATTATTATTACTATTAATCGGTGAACAAGAAGTGTCTCTGGTCCTGAGTCGAGTTTACTTGCGCTTTCTGACTCCTAAAATCGTAATTAGAGCTAAATTTACCAATCATTGGCGTCATTAACTAACACACATGTAGATATACGAAAGTAGAAAAGTTAAACAAATAAACAGTAATATAGATAAAACATAAACAAATGAGTAATAATCGAATAACGTGCAAGAACTCAATCGAGCGAAAATTTGAGATGGAAAGAATGTAAAGCATAAGGAATTATACACCTAAGCCTACCATACAAGCACACCTGTAAACAAAATAACAAATGGATAAGTTAAATAAAAACCGATGGAAAAAAATGCGATTTACTGGCTTCGTTCTCTCTTTTTTTTCATCCTGAGTACAGGAACAAACCCTATCCTCTGTACATGTTTACAATGTTTCTAATACAAATCTTAACAATATACTAGGTCATTCTTTATACCCTTTGCATTCATGCGTTTTGTTCTTGTACAGTAAATTATCTTTACATAATCGCTCCTCATAATAAAATTAAATACAAGGAAGATGATTCCGAATGCTCTCATAAAGGCTTGAAAGAAAGATTGGATCAAACGCAACAACGCTGTTTGGTGGGTGGTACTAATATGAATTTTGTACGGTATGTGTTAAACCTGTTCCAAACCTTATGCTTCTAGTTCTTTGCTAGACCAAGAACTGAATTCATCCACGGTATGATGCAGTGTAGTGTTATGTAAAGTACAGCATCAAAGGTCGTCTAAATTCATGTTTAAAGGAATTGAATGATTGTATTATCCTACTTTGCCTTCGCATTACTCTGCTTTTTACTTGTCTTTTAAAGGGACGAACACATTTTCTTTTAGTCAAAAATGATTTAAAGATACTTGCTTTTGATAGAAATTATCCGAGCCAAGTAGAAAAATACATCAGCTTTTTTATATGGAATTTCACCACTATCGACCATCATACGTAGATCCCAGTAGAAGCCTGCAGTTTAATGGGTGCTCCAACTATGGTCATTTCATCAAATGGCAACCGCTGCGATGTTCAGCCAAGGCGGGCTCTCATCTGGCTACTGACCATGCCCATATAGCGAAGTGAAACGAATCCTAAATAAAGAATGAAAATATAACCTCGGCCAGTAGCGGCTTTTTTATTATTTCATAACAGCGTAAACATAGATTTGGAGTTCTAATACTTAAGTTTATTTGCCGCTGCTAAAAGATTTAGCAGAGGTATATGTGATCACCGTGTATGTTTTTCTGTCTGTTTATGTAAAAGAGATAGCAAAAAATTACTGACGGATTTCGAGGAGATTTTTTTGAGCAAAGGAATAGTTGATTAGATCTTTTAGTGGATCAAGATCCTAATGCGGGTTGTGAATCACTTTATTTTTATACAAAATATATCTAATAGTTATCTAGAGATATTTAAAGGCTAGGGATCAACTCTTCCTTTTCCTTTGGCCAGGGAAGAGTTGATTAAATCTTGTGGTGAATTCAGATCAGGATATAGTTAGGATTGCGAGATAGAAGGTTTTCTGACATTTTGACCTCAGTATGCGTTTTATGAGCGCTTTCTAGTCAACCTCGATTGTATTCTTCCTCTTGCTATCCCAGATTTCCTCAATTTTTTACATTACACTTTAACAAAGGTAATTATTGAAGCAATTATCTTATTAATTGCTTATTATAAAATTATCTTATTATAAAATTGCCTATTAGAAAATTATCTTATTAATTGCACTGAAATAAAAAAATAATTCTTTTTAATTGATCATAAATAAAACTACCATTTCATTTAATGGCCAAATGTCCTGTTTGAAAGGCCAAAACAACATATCGCATAAAAGGCCGAGAAGTGTATCACAATAAATGAAAATCATAACTTAGAAGAGAGAAATATACAGAAAACAAAGCTTATAAAAAATATCATGAAAACAAAGAAGATGGAAAAAATTACTTCAACTTAAATCGCATCAATTTTGAATGATTTAGTAGTTAAGAGTGCCTTTGCATTTCAATTTTACTTCCACAAAAGAGTAAATAGAAAAATAGGGATCAAATATTGGGTAAAATTTTAATCGTATTGATTATTTTTCAGATATATGTGAAGAAAGCTGCTCAATATGGCTCAATATGGCTCAACCTGGTTTGCTGGCCTCCCTTTACGAGGTATAAAGGTCAGAAGTACAAGTGCGCAGATTGTGGTAACAAGTGCAACGAATTCCAGCACAGTAGATCAAAAGACAATCAAAAGCTGCTATTCCATGTTGATGTCCAATGTGTTCACTCTGGCGGATACTCACAGAAGTGGTCGTCCGTCAAAATCCAGATTGGAGGAAAATGTGACGCTTATGCGGGAAATGTGACAGGTGGCCTAGCAAGTCAACACGTCAGGTCACTTGTGAAAGTGTTCTAGACTGATACCCCTTCTGTCAGTCAAGAAGGTATTAGGTATTCATCCTTGAAATCCGCATTAGAGTCAGAAACAATTGGAGGAAGACTAATCCTACTGAATAAGCGGAGCTCGTGTTACGTTGGCAGGAGTTATTTCGCAACATATTCAGGAATGCCTAAGTCGTGTTTCATGGGAAGGGATAGGAATATGTTACTCGCAACACTTGTCCCATTAGACGCAATATGGTCGGTTGGTTACTCCTGAAAAGATGCATGGTCGCTCAAAGGTCACGTTATGGTACAGCATCAACTCAACCCACGGTCAGTTTTCATCTGATATGCAATGAATACAGAACGTTACCTTACTATGCTTCGAGATCAGGTTTAGCCGATTTTATGAACTTGAGACAACTTCAACGACTTCATCTTCATTCTAGACGTTGCACCTCTACATCTTGCACGGAATGTTCGTGCATGGAGCGATGAATAAATTCAGGGTCGTTGGATGGCTCGATATTGTCTATATCATGGATGGGCAACTTGTGGCCATATGTCCGCATGCGGCCATTACAAGGTCCAAAGGCGGTTATTTGAGGGTTTTTAATGAAACACATTTTAAAAAAATCTTTTATTTTTATTAAAATGACATTTCAATCGGCTATCAAAAATTACTAATCTATAAGTATATAATACACCTGTACTTGCTAAAAAGCTAAAATCATTTTTTTCCAACCTCACAAGGCAAAAACAATATTCATATTTCGCACGAATAGAGATTCGTTTCTCCGAACAAAGATAATTGTAGTAAAATCATATCTCTTTCTTAAGTTTTTAAAAATCGTTCTGCAACTTTCACAAAATACAGAGAAAGTATACATTTATCAAGAAATATCTGGTTCATTTTTTCCCTCATCTCGTTCGCTTGCTACAGTGCCGCAAAGTACGATAATAACCATTTTTTTGTACTTTTTTGATACATTTTTTAAATATTCTTTAGTTTTATATTAATTAACAATTTTGTTATAAAAAGTATTAATTTATAATCTCTGTACACAAATGTGCACACTAATGAAAATTATATTATAAAAATCACAACTCTATCTTAATTAGGCGCGATTTATTTAGCATTTTCCCGCGCTCTCTGGCAGCCCTGATTGCCAGTATGTTTTGAAATCTCGAATGTTGTGTAGGTGCCGAGTGATCTTTCTTTTTAGATAGTTTTAAAAAAGTGCTAAATATCTTGCGAAACTATGAATTATTAAGTTTATTTCTTGGAATACTTTCTTGTGCCCAATAAAAATAAAATGCTTTGTTTACTATGTGATATTATAATTCATGTCGGAAAAATATAATGCTAAGATTCCATGTGAAATACATGAAAATCTTTAAAAAGGGGAAGAGCCGGAAGGTTCATTTTGGGAAATTGAAGGAAGAAAAAGAGCGTAAGAAACAAAAATTAAAGAAACTATTTCAAAAGTAGAATGAGGCCATTGAAGTCATTTATAAAGAAACTCTTTTGTTAGGAATTAGATGGAAACCATTTAAGATTATAAAAGAGTCAATCATTGAAGTTGTGAGTTGCTTAGATCCTGAAAAGGTACACAAATATAATGAACTTCCTCTCCCAAGAAAAACAATAACAAACCGTCAACATCGATTAGCTCGTAACTTAAAGGAGCAAATTAATGAAATAATTAAAAAGGAAGTATTTTATTCCATACTGTTGTATGAATAAACTGACATTACTGATTCAGCGCATATCTTAATTTTTATTCGTGCAGGAACGGAGAATTTACGTTGTATTAAATAATTACTTTCTTTATGTACTTTTAAAGATAAAAGTTGTGGAATTGATACTTTCAACAATTTTAAAGAGAAATGCCGAGAAACAAAGCTTGATCTTGATAACCTAATAAGTGTTTGCTCAAATGGCGCTCCTTCCATGAAAGGTTTCCTTGAAGGATTTATTGGGCTGTTAAAATAAACTACTCAATCCATATTCCTTAATTGTTTTTCATTGTATCGCATCAGCACAATCTAGCTAAGGAATCTATAACTCTAAAAGACATTTTTGATAAAACCATAGGCATTGTTTTGTGCCTGATAAAGAACGACGATGAAACCGAAATTGAAGACACCATATTATTCTCAAGCTCGTTGGTTGTCTCGGGGAAAGAATCTTGGTCAGAATTTTAAATTTGTAAAACCAAATAGTGAGTTTTTATACTGATAATAATTTACATTGTAATTCGATGGATGTGATATTATCAAGAACGCTTCATTTTTATGTGTTTTAATGAAAAAACAGATTAAATTAAATTCTACTCCTCAAGGTAAAACCAAATCCATTTATGACATGTGAATAAAGGTCCAGGCATTTCGGAAACAGTTAGTATTTAAAAAAAAATTCTTCCTGGGTTTGAGTTGGCAAAAGCTGAAGAACATTTCTTTTATGTAATTGGCAAAAGTATTAAGAGAACAAGAACAACCATGTGCATCATTTCAACTTCCGAAATATGTATCTGTTCTTAATATATTAATTCAAAATTATAATGAAATATTCGAAGATTTTGAAACAAATGAGGCATATTTAAAGCTGGTTTTTCAAACCCAGTATATATTTCTACAGCACCGGTCAATTTGCAAATGGAGTTGATAGAACTTTCAGAAGATAACATTATGAAATCTCAATTTGATTTAAAAAAGATCCACTTGAAATTGGAAAAACGCATCTGATTACCCACGTCTCCGTCATCCTGCTCGAAAAATGCTTTCTTGCTTTGACGCTACTTATTGCTGTGAATCATCTTTCTCCTACATGACGCAAATGCAAACAAATTTGTGAACTCGGATCACTGATGTACATTCAGAAGATCAAATCAAGTTTAGGACTATCATGCTAGAACCAAATATCATACTACTTGTAAATGATAAGTAGCATCAAAAGAGTTATTAGAGGTAAAATTAATTGTAACTACTTTATAGAAAAATTACTGTTTCTTATTCATAAATTAAATATCAAACTCCCTAAAATAGTTTGATTCAAATATTTTAAAATTTGTCGCCATGTGGCTCAAGAATTTTTCAAATTCGGCCAACTGGGTTAAAAGGGTTGCCCACCCATGGTCCTATATTAATGGCTTACAAGAAACCATGTCATTTTTTACTGTTGCGGTGGGTGGGAGATCTTCCGCACCAGATCCAAAACTTTCGATCAGTTAGAGCATTTGTTTTCAAACTTGATCCAGTACCACGCAGCTTGAGGTCAATAATAAATTATATATATATATATATATATATATATATATATATATATATATATATATATATATATATATATATATATATATATATAATTGCAGTAGGAAGGATACGACCATCAGTGACATTCTTATTTATTCCAAGCAACGTTTCGGATTACCCAATCCATCATCAGGCTAAAGGGATAAACACAATTCGTGAGGCGAACAAATGTTAACATAAACTAGATACAAATCAAAAGCAAAATAATTTAGATAGTGAACCTATAAAAGTAAAAGTATTAATAATTGCAAGTACATATACAAATAAGGAGAAGAACAAATGCATACCTGCTGTCAGCCAGTCAGGAGAATGACTAAGAAATTTACCCAAAATCGGACACGATTATGGATAGTTTGTTGTCGGTATAATATTAACAGGTCTGAAGCTGGTTGGTTGTGGCTATTACCGATAATGGGTGGCAGGTCAAGTCTGAACTTAACGTGGGCGAATGTGTTTTTATGAAGAGAGATTCTAGAATTTTGAGCTGGGTGATGTTAGAATTAGAGCCCAGAATCTCCAAACTATTGATGTTTGCATCAATCTTATACTCCATAATGTGATCTCTGATTGGCGAGACTTCCTTACTAGAAAGAGACTTTCCTGTTCGGCAACTAATGCCGATGTGTGCGCAAACCCTCGAGTGTAACGAGCGAATAGTATTACCAATATATGTTCCCTGGGAACATCCAGGGCAAGAAAATTTGTATACAATACTATTGCGCAAATAAGCCGGGATTAAATCCTTGGTTCTGAAGAAATTACCTATTTTTAAATTGTTAATGAAGGTTATTCAGAAATATATTTGCGGAAAAAGAACTTTTCGGTACCGTCTTGAAGCTTCCTGATTCAAAGGACCGAAATCAGCCTGAGGTACTCTCGTCACTAAGCATCACTTTCTGCTACTGATCTGACGTTCAATTATTGTACCAGTCACAGAACTGTAACCGTTTCTTCTTCATAGCTTTAGTTAGCATCGGCTTCTTTGCGGCAAGATGAGTATGCATTTTTAGATCCTTCTGCAGGTGGTGCTGAATGGTTCGTACTGAGATGTCTTTCAGGAGCTCAGGATGATTTTCCTTGATGGTTACGGAAATTATGGCAGGATCTGATATCACTTCTCTCTTAAGGATATTGTATGTGCGATGAAAAGTCTCTGTAAAGCCCCCAGAGCCCGGCTTCCTGGGTGGTACGGTGCCGGTTGGTACTGATGCAGCAGATTTCTTGAGGTTGTATCCTCGTGACTTTCAGTTAGTTGTGCGACTATGTGTATCAGAGACAAGCCTTGTTCTAATAGGGTAAATGCACGGGTCTTTTCTTTCATTGATACTTTAGTTCGGCCCATTTTGACTACTTGTAGCAATGATATAGGGTGGAAAATTTGGTTATTGAGTGCAAAAAGTGTCACTGAGGAACAACGTAATTCAAATCATTCCTCACCGAGCACAAGCAGCCCACTGAAGCGTGCTGTGTTGGCAAAATATGCAGTGAGTCAGAGTCTAGTATTCTGCATTATCACTAGGTCTGCTCACTTTTTCTATAGTAGAAACTCAAGTGAAATCTATGCGCCAATATGTAGATTTTTGTTTCGGTGAAAATGTATGTATAAGATGGATTTGTTCCTCGGACGCCTTTATCTCTGAGTCGTTGGAAGCAACTAAACAGGTACTAAATTTCAAGTAATCGTATAAACAACACTTACTTCAAATTTAGCCTCTGTTGGAGACATGACCAAACTCATAATATCCGAATTTTCTCTCCATAAAATAAAGTTTTAGATAAGCTATAATTATTCGCTCATAGATAAAACTCCCTTTTCCTTGACGTGAGAAATTTAGGCTATTTACCTTCTTAAACATATCTGCCATAAAATACAAGCATTAACCAGCGTCCATTAAACAATAAATCTGTAAACATTGAGCTCCTTTATTTTTCTAAAAAAGATATGGGTCTCTTAAATGCCTTAAGTGTCTTACTTCGTGATAACCAGCTCATTTATATTTTCCAAAGCATTAAATCAAATCAAGTTAAATGACATCTTGCAATACTTCAAGTATATGTGGCTCTAAATTGTGTTCTGCAATGGCTTGTCTTTGTATAATGCAATAAAAAAATTACTACGAGGCACAATCTCTACTCCCAATCATCAAACTCCTTTTGTTGATCTCACTAACGGGAATTTGTCTGTGATATTTAATATAAAATTGCATCCATAAAATCTTTACTGTACAGAGGCTTCCAAATTTCTTCCATCTTTGCAATGTACAAAGAATTTAAGTTCCTAACTAATTATTTTGCCAGTAATTCATTTCCTATTGGACTTGTTGCAAACAGCATCGAGACATTTTTAAACAAAATATACAAACTCATTAGTAAACCCATTATTGCCCCAAAAGAAAAACGCTACCTCTTATTGCCCGATATAAGACATCTGAACAAACGTCTAAAACTTAGCCTCAAACCAAATCTTAAGAGCGCATTTTTATCATTTTAATATACAACCAATTTTCATAAACAAAAGAACAATAAATAGTTTTTAGAGCAAAAAGCAAACTCCCGTTAAGCTTGTGTACTGATATATACGAATTCACTTGCCTTACATGTTCAAGGGAAACCTAGATTGGCAGATCTACAGGTACGCTGGAGGCGAGGGTTTCGGCTCACTTGGGCATCAACTACAGAAAAAGGAACAATCTATTGCAAAAATTCAAATATCTCCATACGCAGTGACATCATAAAATGTAAAAAGGATATAATTATTATAGATAATTTTAAAAAAACTAGATACATGTAAAAGGAACAGGCACTTAGTATTTGTGAATCTATTATCCCAAAATTAAGAAAACCTTCCCTGAATTCCGAATCAACTGCAGTCCCCCTTACATATAATTCAATTATTCGTGCAACCAACCTGAACTTGTTAATAATTATCGCTAATGTAACTACCAACCAACTTTTTAATTTAAATAACCAAACTGATGTTAAATCAAAACGAAAATATAGTTTCCTTTGTGTTTCCTTAGATACTTACTTCATCCCATAAGAAATGCTTTAAATGTGTTGTTAGTATTTTCTTTTAAAAAAATGTTGAAAATTAATTGTTTTCTTTGAATTTTCATGTATTTACTTAAGTTTTCAAATAGTGTTTTTCTAAGTTTGTGTCATGTTTTTACTTCCTCATTGCATAGATTTACTTTACTTTACTTTATTTTATAATTATATTTCTAATATACAGTAAGTATATTTTGTTGTTATAAATTTTGAAATTTAGGAACAAAAGAGGAGCAAATGAGGCTCTAAACGTTGTCGTGTAATAAGGGCCCAAACCATGTTGTCTGAACTTATCCTAGTGATAAAATTCTTAGAGTGTATATATATATATATATATATATATATATATATATATGTCTGTGTGAGAATGGGAGGGGGAAGTAAGAATCCTGAAGAGTACTTCCACCTCCCATTCTCACCTATACGTCGTGATATCCATATATATATATATATATATATATATATATATATATATATATATATGAATATATATATATATATATATATATATATATATATATATATATATATATATATATATATATATATATATATATGAATGCAATAAACCACATTGAAAGAGAAAACGGAATAATTTTTCCTACAGTAATATTTATTACCTTTTTCAAAAAAATCCGTTCAGGGAAGCGATTCGAACCATGGACACTGAGGCAGCGAACACCGCTTTGATCACAGCATTTAACTATTTCTCATTTATTCTTTGAATTCCCAATTAATTTTCTATTTTTTTCATAGTCTCCGTTCGAACTTGCGAAAGTGTTTCTTAAAAGCTATTCTATTGAGAGAATTTTTTGGTTCTCTGCGTAGCGTAGTATACTAACGGCATTTTTTAACTGTGATCAAAGCGGTGCTCGCTGCCTCAGTGTACATGGTTCGAATCGCTTCCCTGCACAGATTTTTTCAAAAAAAGGTAATAAATATTACTGTAGGAAAAATTATTCCGTTTTCTCTTTCAATGTGGTTTATTGCATTCATTTCATCATTCTCTTGCGCTACTGTGAGAGATATTTTATATATATATATATATATATATATATATATATATATATATATATATATATATATATATATTTATACAGAGTGCGTAAGGTATTTGAGGACAGATTTAGACTCACAAAAAAATAACACTTATAAATAGATAATAATGGCTTCTATGCGATGTCTGAAATCGCCTAAATGCTAGGATCAAATGGTTCTTGTTCATATTGGACACTACTCTAACTATGGAGGCTTTTAGGGATTCTTTAGTGTTATGAGAGTGCTTATTCACCTCTTTTACAACTACGCTACATACATAGTAGTCTAATGGATTGAGATCTGGGGAGCTAGGAGTCCAAATATTAGGGGTTATGTGATCATGAAAACTTTCCACCATCGATTTCTGCATTGCTTGAGCCTTGTGTGATGGGGCCGACCAAGTCTTGTTGAAACACATAAGGTCTTCTCTATTGCGTACATTGTCGATCCCTGGCTCAACCATCTTTGGCCTCTAACTCCTTGCAAACTTTGTAGACGAAGGATCTAGTATCATTTAAAAATCGTGCTATTTCTAAATTGCTATGTTCACAGCCTTAATAGTCACAATAAGTGCGTGCCTTTTCATTTCTTGTGTATACATAGGGTCTGCCATTGATAATACTGAAATATAGAAAATATAAAGTCAAATAATATGGTGCTATAGTCAAAAAAACTTATGTCCTTAAATACCTTACGCACCCTATCTATATATATATATATATATATATATATATATATATATATATATATATATATATATATATATATATATATATATACATATATGGGTTGGACAAAATAATTAGAACACGTGTTAAATTCAGTGATTATTTATTTAATACGGATTCGGTCATCCTTTTGCTTTCTGAACAGCGTCCATGCCTCTTAGAATTGATTAATACAGCTTCCCGACTTCATTGAGAGGAATCTTGAACCTTTATCCCTGCAATACCTGCCCCAGCTGTTTCAGAGAAGACGGTGGAGGGTAAAGACTTCTAACTTGTCGCTCCAAGACGCACCACAAATGCTCAGTAATACTAAGATCTGGATATTGTGAAGGCCACCTCATGTATTGTAGCTCACTCCTATGCTCTTCATACCAATTATTAACCACATGAGTGGTGTGTATTGGGGCATTGTCATCTTGGAAAAAGCAATCCCCATCAGGGAATAATGTCTGGACGATGGGATGGACTTGGTCTTCCAAAATATTCAGATATTCGTTGCTGTTGATCCTAACATGCAGGGCAACGAATGATCCAAGAGAATTCCAACATATGGCTGTCCAAACCATCACTGATCCCCCTCTGTGCCTCACTGTAGAAAAAAGATAGTCAGGATTAAAAGATTCCCCGGTTTGCCTCCACACACAAATTTGACAGGCAGTGGGGAAAAGAGAAAAACTCGACTCGTCGGAGAATATTACTTGCTTCCATTATTCTGTCGACCAACCCTTGTGATCTCTGCACCAGTTCAGCCTTTTCTGAATGTTTTGATGAGAAAGCAGAGTTTTCTTGATGGCGGTTCTTACTTTTTCCCTAACGTCTTCTCTAGTATTTCTCGCACATGTTCTATTCGGTTTATGCCAGAAGATTGACTCGGACAGGGAAGTCATTTAATCCCTCTTTGGTCCATCCATTTCCTTGTACATTTTTCAGTATAGCAGTAAGTCCCACCTTCCTTAAATAGATACCTTTCTCTTCAAGCTGACCCTTTGAAACCACTGGTAGTTTTGCTTCTTTAAGAATGAAAATGTATTTTTCCGAGTTGATATATCCCATAGAATTAAACCTAGCCTTGTATCATTCCAAATTGCTCCGCAGACCATAACACAAAAGCTACCATGTTTCACCGTTTATTGTATGACCTGTTTATGTTAAAATCATAAGAGGAGTAATTCCCCAAAACCTACCTGTTCATTATCCAATATTTGAGAAAACCTTAAGTCGTCTGAAAAATATATGCAGTCTCCAAATTCTAAAGGCTTAAGGCTCAATTATTCTTCCCCTTTATTCCTTTTCTTAATAATGGTCATATTTAAATGTTTCCTCGTTGCTCCACGCGTATAACATCCAAAAGAGTGAAAGTAATTTATTGAAGTTTTTGTGTCGATTTGAAATTTTTCTGCCACTTCAGATTTTTTTTTACCAAGCCATGTTCTCAATAAATCTTTGAAAAGCACAAAGACATTTTTCAGAAGTCCAAAGACCAGGTCGTGACTTCGAAGATGTTTTACCTTTTTCTTTCAATTAAACTATATTCTGTTAACTGGAGAAAGGTGTATTCTAACATCTTAGCAATTTGTTTTGAGGACAGTCTACGAGCACATTGACTAACAATCCGTCCTTTTTGTAAATCTGAAACTTCCTTAGAATTTTGATTTGTAGACACGTTTAATATGTTGGAATAGAAACCTTTGTATTTAATAGGTAAGGCCAAGTTTTAGGGCTAGTAAAAAATAAAAAGCAATGACTAGTTCAGTGAAAATACGACGACGATAGTTTGCTCTGGAAGAAAAATTTCTAATTCAATAAGAAAAGCTCTAAAATTAGACAAATTAACGACCAAAGTCTTCTTCGTTATTAGGGTAATAAAATAGGTGTAAATGCGTAGTTAGAATAGATGACAATGGTGTTATAGATTACTTAGCGTTTGAAGTCTATTTGTTTGTTTGTTATTAATTTATCTTAATATTGTTTGAGCTTTGTTAATTCGTTTGCTTAGACGTTAAGCGTGGGGCACGTATTGACGCCTAGGAACGTAATCAATAGATAAAAAATGAGATAAATAATCATTTAACTTAAGGGGGTTCTGCACCAGTTTACTCCTGTCTCTTACCTCTGAAGGCAAACACAATTACTGGTCTTGTAGTAGGAAACCACTTAGGTATAGTTAAATAGGAGGTAAGAGCTGTTCACTTTATAGCTACTCTCCCTCTGCTTGAGTCTCTTGCCAAAATTGACTCAGAGAGTCTTCTTATAGAAACGGAGGGTGAGTGGAATAACTCGCTGCTCGATTTTCGATGCTCACAGTCGCCCATTCGCGAAACCAGAGGCCATTAGCAAGAATCTCAAGGGACTATGTGAGAGCGATAAGTCGTATTTTTGATTAACATTCGTTTGCTTGAATAATCAATGTTTTCGCGCTAATCCAAAGGACCGAGTCGATGCAAACAAGTTTGTTTGTGTGTGTGAGGGTGTGTTTGTTTATTTGTGATGGTGGTGCTTTTTATCGTAGTTTTATCAAATAATTCTAATAATAAGCTCTGAAAACATAGAAATAAATACTAGTATTAATAATGAAAAAAATGGGTTAACTTTTTCTCATAAAACTATGGGTGTATATTTTCTTCTTGCATGTCTCATAATATATAAGTGCGGTATAAATAGGATTGCCACTAATGTGTAGCAGAGACAATGAAGATTTAGTAGACTGCAAACCTACATTGTCTATCTAAGATCCTGTTGTCAAACGAATTTCAAGATCACACCTTCAAAAGGCATCAAGCATTTCACAGTACCCATCACAGGTTGGGTAGATAGTGCTTGGGAATGATAAATTATAGGGATCAAACCCTTCCTAAACAAGAGAATACTGTGGTGGGTTATTTGGAACTATTTTAACTTGCTCACTTTAATCTATTTCATTCAATACGCAATCAATGGGCGCCCCTTCGCCCTCACGTTTACTCTCACTTCCAATTCCTCCCTCAAATTATACTCTAATTCCGATCTTGATTTAAAAATTCCTAAATAAGGGTAGTCGTTCGAAGCTTTATGAAGTCAATAACTTTTGAGCAAATGGCGCAAGTATTTGAGCTTGTTCCTTGGCATGGTAATAAGGTCCGAGTGGCTACAATGTAAAGAGTTCTCTGTCACCCACTCTGTATCTATGGATTCGAATATCGATCATTTAAATACTGAGAAAAGACAAAATCCTAAAATTTCAAATATACTTTCAGCTCTCAAGGGATTAGCCCCTCTTGAAGAAATTCGCGATAGTCTTAATTTCTTAAAATGGCTGCAGCCTTTCTGGTCGAAGTAAAACTGCGGAATTTTGTTGATTATAATTAAGTTTCACAAGCTTTCTTAATACATCAAAGCGAAGTTGTAAGAATTATCTTTCAAGCTGATAGTTTTTTTTTGCTCTCCTTTCTTCCCTCTATTTTCCCACCTTTGTTTTTCTGTGTTTTTGTGTCTATCTTAGGATAAGGCTTCAAGATTTTTTATCATGCCCTGAAAATCTTGTGGTTAGTTGTTTTATAACACTTGTTTAAAATTTGTCAGCTCGTCTGCGGAATGATTTTATGAGCCTTATATGCGGGAGTCAACGTTGAGGCAATGAATGCGGTTAGGCATTTTGTGCTGGTTGCCTACTCTTCCCCACACTCGGAAGAGAGATTTTGAACTTCTAATATTCATAGCACGACAAATACCACCGCATATACGATTTTACACGAGCGACATCCACCTCCTCTTCTCTCTATAGCCATTTTAAAATTAGTACAAAGCTTTCTAACGTCTGCCCTTTTATCTGGGTTTAAGAGATGCAATCTTCTAAAGAAGGTAAGGATAAACGTCGAGGACATTTCAAAAGGTTAATTATGATCGATAGATATCCTTTTCAAATACCAGTCCAAATAGGTATCCATTGAAGACACATTTCAAACGCCCTGTATTCTCAAACATTTACAACTTTCAAATCCTCCCTTTAAATCTTTCAAACTAATTCAAATTATCCCTTCATAAAATTGCAACTAACAGGGAATTCGTAGAGGGGTAAAAATCGTCTGTATAAACTCTTGTGAAAAAGATACTTTTCTTCTTTAAAAAAAAAAAAAATAACATTATTAATTGCAGCTCTAAATCAAAACTAACCAGATTACGTGAGTTCGTTCCCTCAAAATAAAGGCACTAGAGCTTATAAATTTATGTAAATTAAAACAGTATGAAATAGTTCCTGAATAACTCATTCAGTCTTGGGTAATATGAAATATTGAAAAATGCAATCAATTTATTAACAAATTTTCCGGCAGGAACAAGTACAAGAACAGCACAAGTCCGAACAAATTTCTTAAAAATGTGGCGTGAGCTGCTTGAAGAGGATGACTTACCCTGCTGGAAAATTGCCGGAGGATGCATGCAATGCTGTTAATTTACAAGCATATCCTGAAATATTTTTGACTTCTATAAAAGTAACTAAATGAGATAATTATATAAAAAAATAAGCATTTACCGCACTCCTTTCCTTTATCCTCTCTTTACACGCACACAACATATCAGTCTTTCGCTCTTGAATCCTAGCGAAGGCGGTTTCCTATCCATGTTCACCGGACGGGAAATGGGCGTCCCTTTCGTAGGCCAGGGATGCTTCCGAGGTTGCGAGTGGGAGAGGGGGTGAAGTAAAAACACAGTGCTACCACTGTTGCACCTTCCGCTTTCACTCTTTAGGATAAGAGACTGTTCTGTCACTCGAAAAGGCATTCAATTTATATTTAACTTCAAAACCCTGAGCTATTTGAGAAGAGAGCTCTCTATCGAGCAATGATTTGTCAACTTCACCTATGTTAAAAAACAGATGGATTTCCAAAGTGTGACTATCAAACTGACATACGGAATCAAAAAGAGCTTGTACAGTCTTATTTCACCTGCAAGTCATACTTATGTGTAAATTTCCTTCAGCTTCTACTATGTAACTTAACGCACAGCCTGTTCGCATTATTTCAAGGATGGAACGGAATTCTCCCAAGCATTTTGAATGAGACGAGGATGAAAGGAAATACTTTGCAACAAACCTTACAGATAGATGGAATTAAAGGAATTGAAAGAAGGAAGTTGACAGGAAAGGAAATACATTCTAGAATTTATCTAAACCTTTCGAGTTTAAAGTAAAACTTGAAGCGAGATCTTTTTCATGTCTGAAAAAACTTGATCAAATATTTCTCAAAGTTTTTTAAACAAGAAGTACTAAATATTTAAAGCAGGTTAAAACTTAACGCATTTAAAAAAAAAACGAGAGAAAATAAATTTCCCAAGTTAGTTAATTCCTGTTTTTTGCCGAGGTAAGAAGTAAAGCTAATATTAGCTTGAATTTAAAAGTTTTAAATTAGAATGCAATTGAAAAATTTATTGGCTCTCTCAGAGAAAGTTAGAAAAGAGTGTTAGGTTATCAGGTTTGTCACTAGTCTGAATTAGTTTTTTTCAAATTTGAAAATTGGGTTTGATGCCGGGTTATACTAAGAAAACACAAATAAATTTTTAACCTATTTACCACACCGATAATATTAGACTATTGTGTTACCTGGTAAGATCACTCACCAATACAAATTAAAACTGTAGGTGAAATCGTGGATGAAAATGTTTAATTAATTATTGTAGTAATAAGAAGTATTATCAAAAGTAATTATCATTTCATGATCTCACAAGATTATGTCTTCTTTCTACATCCATCTTGAGTGGTACGCGTGTGGTAGCCTCTCGGGTCCTAATAACTACCTATCCGGTCCTTATCATGTACCAATTTAATAGTTACCCAGTTGCCGTCTAGTACCTAGCATGTATTATTGTTATTAATGATATTATTGACCATAAGTACGAAATAAATTTAAAATGTATTGATTAAATTTCCGTACTTCACTCCTTTCAATTTCTCCCTGGCGTACATTTACCATACATAGGTATTTACTATGGTAGCAGAGAAAGAAAAATAATTAAAATACTCCATTTTATAATTACGGTAGCTTCTAGCGTACTATCAGACATTTGCCTGTTAATCAAGAAAAACAAATAAATGTGTATATTTTGAAGTTCAAACAATAATTTATCTTCAATTTACCCAAACCCGTGGAAAATCAACATTTATGTTCTTTTAATGATGAGCTACAGTCACTATAAATCATCCTTTTTTTTTATTTAATAATATTTTTCCTGTATTTCGTTGGTCATATTTTCAACCCAAATTCACAATTTATGGGAAAACGTATTTTTCCCTTCTAGAGCGACAGTAGTTTAAAATGACAAATTGTAACTGGACAAGTTGTTCCCCGAATTAGGATTATTAAGAGCCTGGATAGAAAGGATTTGTCCCACCATCTGTTTTTGCTTGGTTTTTCTCAAGCAAATCAATCATTCAAAGTTTGCTTCCTTTCTGAAGTCTGAAAATACGAGTATCATTTCGACATAATTGTGAGTTTGGAAAAAAATGAAAACACAGCGAAGCTAATTGGTAAATAGGGTTATGACTCTCTCTCTCTCTCTCTCTCTCTCTCTCTCTCTCTCTGACACACATAAACACACACATATACACACGCTAACACACTCACTGATTCGCACTCTCTCAAACCCACACACAAGAAATCAATGTTAACCCGTTTCCACAAGTTCTTTCCATAACACTGTGCGTCCTCGCCCCTTGTCGAACCTGGGGAGGTGTTCTTTTCGCTCTCCTTTTATTTTAAGGGATCAATGGCGCATATGAGTAGACAGGAGACATTTACCAAGTGAATATACTTGCAAGCGGAAGGTATCATTACGCCATTAGCAATAATAAATAAATAGACATTTTAACCTTGGATACCACCCACGTCGCCAATATTCTGCCAATAAGGTATTTTTTTTATCATCATTTAACTTGTTTTTATTCTCTGTGGCAATTACATCGATTTTTCTCTTTCATTTTGGCTCAAAAAAGGCTTCATTTATGTTTCAAATCTCTCGGGTTTTTCCTATTCCGAACACAGTTCATAAATTATCAGGAAGGTCACATGAATGTCCATTCTTTTGTCCAGAGTTTGTACGAAATGACAAGGGAAGTAAGACACAATGAAACTTGTTGACAAAGTTTGACCACCGACTCGACAAGTCGAGTTTGCAATGTACATATTTAAGTGAATGAACAATGTATCTATGACTGGTAGGACATGCTAGAATACTTTACCTCTTTAATATTTTCAGTATTCATATTTTCCGTTCATTTATTACCGCCCGTGAGAGTTAACTTAGCAGATCACACCTTTTCTTTATAGCGAAGACGCCAGGGCAGCAATTGGATCTGGAGAGATGGAAACAAAGTGAAAGTTTTTCTTTAAATGGGTTAAATGCTCTTTTTTTGCTTGGGTCTGATTTATCTAGACATAATATAAAAAGAGGGAACGGACAGGCATGATAATAAAAAATGCAGAGGACAGAAATAATATAAAAAAAGAAGGAAAGAGAGACATAATAAAGAAATTAGTAAAAGGCAGATGTGATATAAATATAGGAACGGAAAGAAATGGAGATGAAGAAAAGAGAAACGTGATAAAGAAAGGAAACGACAGACGTGATACAGAAATAAATAAAGAAAGATCCATGAAGAAAGAAGGAAGTAGCGGGCATAATAAGGAAAGAAAGCTAATAAACAGAAAAAAAGGCTCATATAAAGGATAATAAATAAAGATAAGAAAGAATTAAAAAGGCTAAGATCACGAACAATAGGCCTCAGGTGGTGGTATTTCGAAACCTCCAGGAAAATAATCGCTCTCAGAGATGAGCTAATCCCAAGAACAAACCTGGACACCTCTTGAGTGGAATCATTATTGTTAATTATTAAGAAAGCAATGGAAATGTGTAATCTACCGTCAGAGCGCCCACTCAGAAGTGAATGCTAAGGATTGGAAATGACACAGAAGAAAACGCATAAGAATAATTAGAAAGAGTGTAGACTCTAAAGGACTACTGCTGGACGATCTCCTCAACCACAATTCCTTGGGTCATGTTGGCACTTTCTCAACAACTAGGAACAAGTTCATACAAAGAAGCTTAAAACTTTACAAAACTATTAACTCGAGGCTCTTTGGAAGTCAGTACGTCTCCTGCAAGTCCCATGTCTGAAGCATCTTTAGATAATTTAATGGTTCAATCTTTTTTCCAGTGATAGTTTCCTGTTGGGGCATTTCTTTAGATATTAAGAATGCTAATTTCATATTCCCCAATCGGTTGTTTTCTGGGGGTATAAGAAGTAAAAATTTAACTCTATCATGTCTACAAACTAAACAGAATACGCTATATAATTAGTTTCAATAAAAAATACAGGTTAAATGGTAAATGAATTAACTCTATATATTCAATAATGAACAAATTATGAGATGAGATTTTACTTGGGATAATCCTTTAAAGGGTTAACTCTACTACTTAGTAAAGTTAAAAGGCCCAGACACGTATTTACCATGTTACATTCGGATAGAAACTCCTGTAAGAAAACATGTCCTAGTTGCAAAATGAGGCACGCCAGGAAAGTTGCACGCCCCCTATCACTAACGTTCCAGTAAATCTTATTGTACTAGTGGTGATTGTACATACTACATATTTTTATTTCCGCATCTAGCCACATTTTCTCTAATTCACTTGATAAAGGAAATGTTCCTCTGATATTTGCATGCAAGAAAAATAATAATAATGGTTGTCTGAGTGGGGAGGCTTAACATGGAAGCCATTTTTAATGATTTCTCTCCCTATTCTCCTACTTCCGTAATCGGCTTTGAGACCGGAATCCCTCCCTATGATCAAATACATAGATTGCCATTCCACCAACGAAATTTTATGGGGTTGATTGCTGTGTTACCTTGACGACACCTTCGCTACCCTGTTGAATGTTGAATTTGACGATTGAACAAGGAGTGGAATGTTTTGAAAGAGACCAATTACGGTATATTTGGAGAGTGAGCTTAGTGTCTCGTTTTTCAAAGAAGATACCTTTGGCAAAGTCGTATTTCTTAGATTTTAGGATCTTGCTTTGAGCGATTGATTTGTATCCTGTTTTTCTTCTCCACGTTACGCTTATTGGAAGATAAATACCTCAGGATTTAAGGGTTTTTTTTTAAATCTCTTGGGTAAAATTTCATTTCATAATTGAATTTATAATTAGATTATATACACTTTTACCAAAGAAAACACCCCCAATTATCTTAATTGGAATTCGTCGGTAGAGAATAGAGATTTTTTTATTCTCGAAAATGGAAATTAAGACTAGAAAAGCCAGTGTTTGCCTCTGGTTTATCGTAGGGGAGTGCAAAGCTCTAGTAAGGAAGAATATAAAAATAGAAATAGAACATTCTTTATATACAGACTTGACACTTGAAAAAAAGTGCTAGTAACGAGCGTAGGTCTTATTATATTGGGTTGAGGAATAAGTTCTTGCGGTTTTATTAAATTTATTCAGTACCATTAACATTTTTAGAAAAACTTCATTTTTAATTGATAACAATATGCAATTTAATCAATAATGTATTCTCCGTTGTTATTTACGACTTATTCCCAACGTTCAACTACTTTTTCGATGCCTCTGAAATATAAATCTCTGGATTTTGACTCGAAGAATTCGTCTAACCAGGTTCTTAGTTCCACATTAGTATTAAACGAAACGCCGCGCAAATTGTTGGAGAGTGATCGGAATAGATCGAAATCCGATGAAGCCAAGTCTGGCGAATATGGAGGATGCGGCAGGATTCCCCAATTAAGCGTTTGGATGGCGTCTTTTGTCATATTGGCAATGTAAGAATGAGCATTTTCGTGTTGCAAAAGGACTCCATAACGTCGATGAGGTCGCTTTTCACGAATAGCTTTGGCGAGTCGATACATTTGTTGAACGTAAAGTTCTGCATGGACAATCTCGTTGTTTGCAAGGAGCTCATAAAGAATAAAGCCTTCACAATCCCAAAACACACACAACATTGTCTTTTATGGATGAAGTCCTTGCTTTAATCGCGGAAGTGGTTTTTTATTGGGGCTAAGCCATTATTTTCGATGGCTCATGTTGACATAAACGCACCACTTTTCGTCGCTAGTGATGATGCGGTGAAGAAATCTGTCCTGATATCAACGAGTAGCCTTGTGACGAGCAAGCAAACCTGCGGCAATCGTGGAAAAAGGGTTCAGCATGGGTGCATGGGTTCCGCACGCTTTGAGCAAAAGCGTGCGGAACCCATACACCGAGTTTTTATCTTTAACCATCGAATGAAGGTGATTCACTCCAGTTTTCTGATCACACACCAATTGCACAGCCAATTCTCTAGTCGATTGATGAGGATTTTCATGAAGAAGGTCGTTCAATCGATCTTCATCCAACATAATGGGGCGACCAGAACGTTCTTCGTCATTAAGATTGAAATGACCGTTTATGAAACGTGAAAACCACCATTGAGCTGTCCTTTTTGATAAAGCATTTTCTCCGTACACAGCACAAATATCGCGACGAGCTTTGTCTGCGTTTGCCTTGTTCCTGTCTCGTTTGAAAATGAATAACAACAAGTGTCGAAAATGCGCCTTTCTTTGAACTTGACATTCCATTTTGAGGGTACAGAACAAAACTTAAATTAACACAACTTTTAAATAAACCGCAATAACTTATTACTCAACTTCAAGACGTAGCCTAACCTTTGCAAATTTTGCTGTCATTATTTATTATTGTTTCTTAATATATGCATAAATCACGTCAACAAAACTTAAATCAACACAACATTAAAAAAAACGCACGAAATTATTCCTTAACCTAATAATAATAAATTTAATGCCGCTATTAAAGGCCTCGGGTCTTGCTAAAGTGGCTGCCCAAAAACTACGAAAAGGCGCAAAGAGAGGGAGGGAAGCGTCCATATGCAGGCAGGTTATTCATTCCCTGCAACACAAAAACTACAATAAAAAGGTATGGAGGTAGTTCGAGAAAGTAGTGTTCAGGAGAATCAAGGTAAAGTTACCTCGTAAGATAGTAAAAGACTGCGCTGTTTAACATCTTATATGTATGAAGGACAACAGTGAAAGCGATTTGGGAAGGAATGGGTAGCCATTACAGTTCACAGAACCTTAAAAGTTTCACGAGAGAAACCTCCGTGGTAGAGAAGAACCCAGACCTCTAGGTTTTGAACAAGTTGAAGGGATCAAAAATTAAACGGTTAGGATCTAGCAAGTAGTGAGTCACAGTAATAGAGGTGGAAGGTAAGGAAAAGATGGATGACAATTTCAAAACCTTAGTGATCGCAGTTCGAGCGGATGCAGCTAAGATTACGGAAAAAGCAGAGTGGATTTGCAGATATTATTATTATAGTATATATATAATAATAAAAGGAACAGTGGTTTTACAAAGAATCATATCAGTAATCCCTCACTCTGATAACACCAAGCGACGCAAAATTTTACTAAGGATAAGAAAATACTTTGGGAACAGAAGTGGGCCAATAATTACTTACTTGCTTATGGCTGTCCTGTGAATACGAAGACACTCAAGCTTCACTCGATAAAAATGGAGATGAATTTACGGGTATAAATTTATGGTGGCTGTCGGTTGCGCCAGCGAACATGACTATGTAGCCCGATGCGCGATGCACACACTCTGCCACATAAATGACACTCTATTACGGGATTATTTGACTGCTGGACTAATGGATTGTGGCGGCGTTGTCTTCTCGCCTCTCTCTCTCTCTCTCGTTGTGGATAGACTGTTCAAGGTGCGGCAGTCCCTCCATACACGTCGATCTCCATGCTGGTTGGTCACTGGTTTTGACTTCCAGAGTCAAGGGATCAATATTACACTTTTATAGGGTTGCTTTTACTTGATCTTTATAGCGTTTCATTAGCTTACCTTGTCTACAGTGTCCAAGTGGGAGTTGTCCATAAAGAATTTGTCGAGGTAGTTTTGCATCACTCAGGTTAATTATATTTCCAGTCCATCGCAGTTGGTTTTGTGCAAACATGGTCTCAATTGAGGTTGTGCTAGCGCGTTGAAGGATTTTTTCTACATGGGGATTTTTTTCCCTCCATGTTAACTTGAGAATCTTCTGCAGATTTCTTATATGAAATGCTTCCAATTGTCTTATGTGCCTTCTGTAAGCAGTCCATGTTTCAGCCCCGTAGAATAGAGTAGTTATACATACAGCGGTGTAGACTGCTATCTTCGTTTTTAGGCTGAGGTTATCGTTTTGGAAGACTCTTATGCGCAGTTTTTCAAAGGTTCCCGAGGCTTGATTTATTCTGTTGCAGACCTCTTCATCTATATTATACTTATCCGACAGGATGCTTCCCAGGTATTTGAAATTCGTGACCAGTTTAATGTCATCACCGTTGATGTGAAAAGTTAGACGTGGTTCTGGATTCTGTCGTTGCATTAGTATCTCTGTTTTATTGACATTCATTTTCAGACCCATTGCTTTGTTAAGACCAGCAATGACATTGAGGGATCTTTGTAGAGCAAGTGGTGTGTGTGCGATCAGCGCACAGTCGTCTGCATATTGAAGTCCCAGAATGTGATTGGTCACAGTTTTCGTGCGGGCTTGAACACAACACACTTTTTCCAGCCCAGATATAACAAGTACTATTTGAATAGACAAAGTACGATATACTAAATACGAGCAAAATTAGCCAAGAGCATTTCCCAAGACACACAGATTTTCAGAAAACTTATGCAGAAGAACAGTATGATCGGCAGAATCAAATGCTGTCGAGAGATCAAGAAGTACCATAATGGAAGGCAGACTCGTATTATTTGCACAACCCAAGCGGTCAGTTACATAAAGGAGAATTGAATCCTCACTGTGTGTGATTTGCCTTGAAACCAGACTGGAAGATCTAATCAATTCTGGAGGAGGACTTGTAGTCTAGCATTCCGACTTACACTAGCCATTTAAGGACTTTAGAAAGTAGCGGATGTGCTGGATCATTTTAGTTCCAATTATTATTATAGAGACTCTTTTCCACTATGGAGCCTGTTACCTTGGCAACAGGTGGAGGCACCAGGCTTCGACTCCAGTAGTTAATTATTAATACCTAGTTAGAGCTGCATGAATTTTATTGGGGTGCCCTGGAAAAACACCAGTTGAATTCAAATAACAATTTTAAAAAGTACAAAAAATAGTAGTGGTAAATATTCGTAAAGTGAACGGCTTCTCTTTTGTAGATATAATTCATATCTAATTCTGCTTAAAATAAAAAAATAATCTAGAGACTGTTTTTTCTTGAGTAAAATCCAAAACATGTTATATTTTAAATTAAAATAACAACCCAGCATTTACCATAATAGTTAATATTATCATAAAATGGATTCATTAACCTTGCAAGATCTCTAGAATGAGATGAACTAGAGTTAATGCACGAGTACCTCTAAACGAATGGTAACAGATTCATTGTTCAAAAACCGCTTGAAAAGATCAAACCAAAATATGACTTTAGCCCCCCCTCCCCACAAAAAAAATTCAGCCCTCAGGTAAATAAACAAAACATAAATTAAATTACACCACTTGAAATAATTCTATAAAGGCCAATCTTTTACTACAGTGAAGGATAATTGGAATTGGTGGTCATAACTACGATTATAAGTAAACTAAGATCGGTTCAACTAAACCAAACTTCATTTATTTAATGTAGGAACACTGCCCATTTACTTGAATTAACCAGAGTTAACAAAATAAAAATAAATTTCCTATCCTGCTAGCTTAAACTCATAAAATAAATCAAACATTAAATAAATAAATTACCCATAAAATACCAAATAAAAATTAAATACGACAAAGGGATATCATTAGTTAAGGTGAGCTCCTAAGAACGTAATATTCGTTCAATTTATATGAGTAAAGGAAAAATAAACTTACATTTGGTCAAAACTTATTTTTCTCTTCGAATCAGATTACTCGTTCATAAAGTACTAATCCAATTAGAGCTCAAAGGACGATACTTCCCTTTGAATAATGAATTAACCAAAATTCAATTACAAATGAATGCGGAAGATATATTTGAACTTTAGCAAGTTAAGCAAAAACCAATTTCTCGTAGATTACAAAGTGAATAATTGAAAATGAATTTCCATTGTTTGAATTTAATTTTACAAACCAAATATATACATGAAAACTAGAAATATTACAATGAAAGGAAAGAGAGTATCCTAGGAGACCTTACGGTCCATTCAAAGAGGGTACTTTTCGACTAGCAATCGAGCGGGCACATGGCGTCTCCAATGCTTGCCTAGAAGTGAATCTGCTTCAGGAAGAAGCAATTCCGTTTCCTTCACATCGAACGAATGAATGAAAATGAATACCCAATAATGTGTTTTGCACAAAACTTGAAGTATGTAAAAAAACTAAAAAGCAAAATTAGAGAAAATAAGTAAATGGATATAATTTAATACAATTTACCATAAATAAAAGTAGGTTAATTGTGCTTCCCCTCCGGGTGAATTTGATTCGTGGCTGAGTTCCCCACCAGATAATAAAATTCACATAAAAATAATAATAATAGCTCACAAGCAAGACTGTACCAGGGGTCGGTCATCGGATGAGAAGTAGGGGTAGGGGGGCAATACTTGGGTGTTTTCCCACAAAGCTGTGGGAAAGCAGGTTCAGGCACGGGAGGGTGATGTGTTGTGTGCCAAGAAAGGGTGTTTAGAAGGAACATTGTGTGTCTATGTGTATGATAACTTATGAGGATAGAACTGCCCGCGCGCATGAGTGAGACTCGGTGCTGTGACGATTGGCGAAAATGCTAGAAATTATTATTATCAACTACTTTCCTACAAAGTGGGGCCGTGCGACCATTTAAAACCTTGCGGTTGGAATCTACTTCATCTGTTCCTCTCTCTTTCGCGACACGTCCTTGATACTTATAACATTGCTTTCGCTCAAGGGTAACACCACTGACTCTTATATCAGGCCTCACTCCATCCTCACTCTCAAATGCCATTACTTTACTCTATTCTACATTACCCTTTAGCCACCTACTCACACATACCCTGTAAAACGCTTCAATCAACATTTCCAAATCCCCATCACTCTCAGTTATTATACATCAACATACATAGAAACCTTCCTTCACTAATTTCACATTCCTTCTCTCATTCCCATTAGTACGTCACTCCGGACTCCATCCATAAAATGTATTTAACAGTCACGGCGACACCATACACCCTTGCAGGTACGGAGGGTAAATACTCTTGCTAGCTAGCTCAAGAGCGACAAAATATTGAGCTATGAATCGGAAAAGGGGGCACAACTCTCCTGAACATACATACTCCTACAATGAGAGAATATACCCAAGCGGAGATTAACCAGCGTGGGCAGACCTTAGTATGCACAGAACGACCCAGAAATCCTTGGCTTTGAAATATTTATGCGTAGGTGATATACGAGCGAAATCAGAAGAGGGAGTAGTGGTGTTAGGAGGAAAACGGAGAGGGAAAGAGAAGAGCTAATAACAAACACCTCACCAATCACGAAGAGGACGCAGAGAAGCATTTCAGTATCTCCAAAAATGAATTCGAAGACGCAGATAACCGAACACAAACCTGCGTTCTGTGCTGATGAACCGCCGTGATTCATCTTTGAATTATCGTTTTATCATTTCTTTCGTTTATCTGAGTTTACAAGTCCATTCGTCTCTGTGTATTGTCTCTTCTTCTAAATAACTCATGAAAAGGAGTTTAAATGCATCCCTTAAATTCAAGGGACCTAGGGTTTGGGGATGGGTTGAGTCCTTGTCTTCTGCTTCTTGACCTTCAGGGATTTGTCTCTCGTCACGAGGAAATAGATTTATGGTCGTACTTTTGAACTACTCTTTTCTTTATAGGAACTATTTTGTAAGGTCTTTCCACGCATCATTTGTATCACAGTATTAAGAGGTAGGACTGCAAATTAGGGATACCAGGTTTTTCAAAAGTTCTGTGCAGTTGTTTTTTTTAACTTTCGAGAGGTTTACGGGTGCGATAGAAAAAAATCGGTCAAAGAAACTTAAAGTTCTACTTTTCCAGCATGTACCATTAAAACACTTTTCAATTTTGTGCTGGTGGGACTAGATAGAAGTGAAAAGAATCTAGATATCTGCTCTCCTCTTTTCGGGCCACAACAAGTGCGACATCGCCAAACAGCTAAACGTCAGTCAGATGACCTTTCACAGAGTCGCGGAGAGGCTCAAGAACGGGGAAAACCTAAAAGATTGACACCGTTCAGGCAGCCCTCAAGTTGTCAACAGTTTGGCTGTGAGATAGGCCTTATAAATTTCACCGTGGCTCAAAATGACTGCGCTCGCAAAGAGAAAGAACATCTCGGTAACCATAGAGTCCAGGGCTGTCAAGGAGGGCGAATAGAGGTAAAGGTACGTAAAAGGTCTTCTGCTCACAGGTTCTATGCGAAAACAGTCTGCAACGCTTCCCTTGCGTTCTCGACGACTTGAAGAGTCATGGCAATCGAATTCTCATTTTTTCTGATGAAAAAAACAACACGTTCGATGCGGTCATCAACAAGCAGAACGAACCCATGGTAAGCTCTGGCCAGGACGTCTCCGAGATCTGTTATGTATCTACGATCAAGCCCCCTCGACTCCTTGATGATACTCTGCGTCGTGGCTTCGAATGGCGAGAAGATGCCGTCGATGTAGTTCGCAGCCGGTTGCAGGCTCATCACGGCCGATATCCGTGCACACTTGGCCACGAAAGTCTTTTCGTAAGTCAGAAAGATCACCAAGAAGGCGGACAATGTCTTTCAGCAAGATGGTGCTCCGACACAGAAGGCCAGGACCGTGCAAGAGTGGTTGGGGTCGGACATGAACTTCTGGTCGAATGACTTTTGGCCGCCCTAGTCGCCCAACCTAAATCCCCTCGACTAGATCATGCAGGCGCATTTTGAGGGCAAGGTCTGCTAGGTCTACCACAGCAAAATCGACGACCTGAAGTCCTCCGTCAATCGTGTGTGGGCTAGCAGTTGGAAGGAATTCGTCCGCAACGTGGACGCGACCTTCAGGTCTAACCTGGAGCGTGTGCTCTCCGCTGAGGGCGGACACATTGATTAATAGTATAATTTAAACATATATTTATATCTTAAAACAATTAAAACGGGTTCTTTGTTGAAAGTATCGTAACGAGTACAACATAAATTTTGCAATACCCGGTATCACCATCATTATCAACATCATAAGGTTTCTTCTCCTAATACTTTGAATTGCTAGTCATTTTCACTTGTTTTTTTATTCGCTTACTTTTTATCCTTTTGTCCTCTCCTTTCTTCTACCTCCTTGTACAGAGAATCATAGTGACAAATTGCAACAATTCGATATTGCATGAAGATAGGCCACCTCAATATTTCGTAGGGTGAGCTCAACCCAGTGCTCTTGGAAATGAAAGGCAGGTTTTATATCATGCTAGGTAGTATAAAAAAACAAGAAGACAATCATAATCATCTAACAAACTCAAAACTTCAACAAAAAACATACTCATCCTCACAGCATCAATTTATTTATTGTTTACTAAATTTCATAACTCCAAACAACCTAACCCAACCTTCAAAACACAAAATATAACTTTTTATTTTCTAATAAAGCCAATAAAACAAACCCACCTGTTCTAACCTACAAAACAGAAAACACTACACTTCTTTTAATAAAACAAACCCACCTGTTCTAACCTACAAAACAGAAAACACTACACTTCTTTTAATAAAACAAACCCACCTGTTCTAACCTACGGAACAGAAAACAGTACACTTCATCTTTTAATACAACTAATAAACTCAAACAATCTGATCAAACCTAGGTAACACCTCAGCTAGGATAGCTGGAATGGCTTATCTTCAGCTGAAAACTATGGGGTTACTTATCTTCAGTTGGAAAAAAACTAATTTTTCTTATCTTTATTCGAAAAAAACTTGGGCTGCTAATCTTTAGTTAAAAAAAAACTGGGTTTGCTTATCTTTAGTTGAAAAAGCTTGGGTTATTTATCTTCAGTTAAAAGAAGCTGGGCCTATTATTTTCATTTGAAAAGACTAGGAGTGCTTATCTTCGGTTGAAAGAAAATAGGGTTACTTATCTTCAGTTGAAAAAAACTAATTTTTCTTATATTTATTTGAAAAAAATCTGGGCTGCTAATATTTAGTTTAAAAAAACCCTTAGTTTGCTTATCTTTAGCTGAAAAAGCTTGGGTTATTTATCTTCAGTTGAAAGAAGCTGGGCCTCTATCTTAATATTAAAAACCCAGGAGTGCTTATCTTCAATTGAAAGAAAATAGGGTTACTTATCTTCAGCTGAAAGAAGCTGGGGTTGCTTATTTTCAGTTGAAAGAAATTGAGATTGCTTATCTTCAGCTGAAACAGCTAGAATAGTTTAGCTTCAGTTGCTTATCTTTTCTTGCAAAAAGGTGTAGTCGCTTATTTTCAGTTGAAAGAATTGTTTATCTTCAGTTGAATAAGAGCTGGGGTTGTTATCTACAGTTGAAAGAAGCTATGCTTCCTTATCTTCAGTTGAAACAGTTGGGTTTGCTTATCTCCAGTTGTAAGAAGCTGGAGTTGCTTATTTTCAATTGAAAAAAACAGGGGTTACTTATTTTTTTGCTGAAAAAAGCTTGGATTGTTTATTTCCAGTCAAAAGAAGATTGAGTTGCTTATATTTAGCTGAAAAAAAACTGGGGCTGCTTATTTTCATTTGAAAGAAGTTGGGGTTGCTTCTTCTCACTTGAAAGAACTTGTGTTTCCTTATCTTGAATTAAAAGAAGATGGGGTGTCTTATCTTTAGCTCAAAAAAGCTGAAGTTGTTTATCTTTAGTTAAAAATAATTGAGGTTGCTTAATTTCAGTTAAAAGAAGCTGAGGCTGCCTATCTTCAGTCAAAAGAAGCTGAGCTTACCTATCTCCTGTTGAAAAAGCTTGACTTGATTACTTCTAGTTGAAATAACCTGGGATTGTTTATCTTTCGATAAAAAAGCTGAGCTTGGTAATCTTTACTTAGAGGAAGCCTAGCTTGCTGATCTTCAGTTGTAAAAACATGGGGTTGCCTTTTTAAAGCTATTTTTATCAGTTGAAGAAAAGCTGTGGCAGCTTATCTTCAGTTGAAAGAAGCTCATGTTGTTTATATTCAGTTGATAAGCTTGGGTATCTTATCTTCTGTTGAAAATAAGCTATGTTTGCGTTTTTCAGTTGAAAGATGTTGGCTTTGTTTACCTTCGGTTGAAAAAACATGAAAAAAATGGGGGTTGTTTAACTTCACTTTAAAAAGCTGTGGTTGATAATTATCTTCAGCTGGAAGAAAGTTTGTTCTTTTCAGCTGAACAAAGCTGGGGTAGCAACTGGAGTTGCTTATCTCTTGCTAGGGTTGCTTATCTTCAGCTGTAAAAACCCAGGTTGGCTTATCTTCATCTGCTCACAGTTCCCTTCCGTTCTCAATAATGAATACACCATTATCATCTTTTCCTATGTATGTATTTATATACGTTATGTATATGCTTCCCTGCCATCTCATCCATCTTCCACTCAATTTCGCAAAAGCAACTGCTGGTTTCATTAATCTTTTTCATTCGTTTTTCCATTCATTTGAATCAGTTTTTCTTACCCTTTGTCTTTCTTCTGCTCAATGATAATACCACTCCTTTGTCTTCTCCGCCCACACAAACCCCCTCTCTTCTTTTCTAGTGGAGGACCGTTGCTCGAAACCCGGGACTGATCTCCACAACCTTCCCGCAAATATTTGTTCACTCACATCATCCACTAATAAACCGACTTTTAAGATTCTGACGTTGATCTGCAATTTTGAGGAACCTTTTTTTAAGGGAGCTAATGGTTTCTTGTGGCCCCAAAAGGGGCGGCGCTTACAGAACGTTGACAGGTTCAAGGAGAGTCGCTTACCTGCGATTCCTAACGCCTCAAGTAGTTCCCTATAGTGGTTAATCGGGCAATGTAGCGTTCAAGTTGGAATAGGGAGGGGGCTCTCTTTCCATTTTTTTGTCAAACTGTTAAATAGTTGTTAACAACTCATCACGTTGTCAACCATTTGGCTGTGAGCTGGCCTTCGAAATTTCTCCAAAGCTCAAAATGGCTGCGCTCGCAGAGAAAAAGAACATCTCGATGGCCAAGTGTCCATGGCCGTTAAGGGGGGCGACGATAGGTAAAGATGAGTGGAAAGTCTTCTGCTCACAGGGCATAAATACGATACGCAAATCACTTCACACTACGTCAATGTAACTAAGAAGATACGATAAACGCCCTTTTAAAATCATTTTAATCCCAGGTAAGCAATATCTCTTATGCACGGTGTATTAGCATAAATGTCTCTTTCAAACACGTTCGATACATTTCCTGATACACCCGGCCGTGCGCCATCGCATAAATCTGTCTTCTTTAAATGTGCTTTAAATTTATCTATCAATAAAATTCTGCCAGACAAAAAATGCTTTCTACCCCTGCAGTCCACACTTGCTGTCAGACTGCCTTAGATTTGTACACAATTTCATAAATACATTCAGTAACTAGACGCGTGTATATAACATAGATGTACATAAAATGAATAAAGTATGCTTAGGGCCTCTTGGTCCCTCAGTGTGTACAGGCAGAAATATGGATGGCTAGGGTTGACAGGGCTCTTGTATCGATGCCCACTCGTGTCTCATTATTGGTGCCCACCTACACCCGCTAACCGCATTTCTCGCATGTGAAATACACGCTCAGAATATAGAGCATTCATATATATATATATATATATATATATATATATATATATATATATATATATATATATATATCCCACAGGAAAATGAAAGACAGATTACAAGTACTTTCGAACTTGTTCAGTTCATTATCAAGTTCAAAAGTACTTGGAATCCACCTTTAATTTTCCTGTGGGATTTTTTGCATTTATTGCTTTACTCACGCGCTACTTTGTGAGTTTCTTATATCCATATATATATTTCGCCCTTATTAATTTTCTTTTGAAACTTTGCTTTTTTCTTATCTTTTTTTAGTTCATCTTATAGATGGTAAACAACTTTTACGTTCAACTCTTTTTTTTTAAATCAAATGTGTTTGTAAAAAAACAAACTTGACTTTAATTGCTGAGCTTTCGATCTACGCGATCATCTTCAGAGTGTCTTTCCTCCTGTATCGATGAAGAATGGTGGAGTCAGAATAAAAAGAACGTCTTAAGTCTTGAAAAAGTTAAAAGTAAAAGTATGTAGTAAGAGTAGAGTGGACAGTGTTTGTTAGGAAAGGGGGTGAAAGGAAATAAGTAAGAGTTAGAGTTGAAAAGAAAACGGATTTTAGGGGATATTTATTCCTCCTCCCTTAAACGTTATGTTAAGGGAACGAACGGGCCACTCCTGTGTAAGCAGAATTTTAAAACAACTTTAATGTTTGTTTTCAGTCCGTAGTCTGGATGTTGATAGCTGGCCTTTCTTCGTTAATTAAGCTGGTTTCTAAGGTGTTCAGTCTAGCTTTATTTCCCTCTTTTCTTTTGATCGTTGTGTTATTACGCAAAATGTCTGTGGTTAAGCTGATGCTATTCACAGTCACCATATGATTTGGGGTAGCTCCATGTTGCAGGTGCATTGTCAAACGCCTTGAAAGTGTGGTAGTAGCCATACCAACATATTTTGAGTTGTTTTGAAGCTTACAGTCTTCATTCGGGCAGGTAAACTCGTAAACTATGTTCTTAGACTTCAGGATCGAGGAATTTTGCCAGATGTTTTTCATAATAAGATTAATAACTTTTATCGTTTTATAATATATAATCATCTGAATCTTGTTCATGTGCTTCTTAATTTTGATGTTACAGGTAACAATCTCCTTGATGTTATTTTCGTCTATTTGTAGGCCGATGACATCTGATTTCTATAATACAGTTTGATGTTATTTCCTGCTTCCTGGTTACTTTCCGTTTCATCGGTGTCGTTGAATTGCCTTCTTAAAAAATGATTGAAGTGGTTTTTCAATCATTCTTCATCGATAAAAGAAGAAAGACATTCTCAAGATGATCGCATAGATCGAAAGCTCAGCAATTAAAGTCAAGTTTGGTTTTACCAAACACATTTAATTTAAAAAAATAGATGAACGTAGGAGAAGTTGTTTCCATTTACAAGATGAACTACAAATGATGATAAAAAAATGGAAAGTTCCCAAAGAAAATTAATAAAGGCAAAATATACTATGGTCTTTAACAAAATATGCATATAGAAAGGTCTGCTACCCATTTACACTAATATATATATATATATATATATATATATATATATATATATATATATATATAGTAGGACTATGAAGACCCAGGTGATTAAACTAATCATTATTGGTCGGATGTTTCGAACCTTCACTACTACCATTTTCAGCGACTGAAGAATGCATTAAAAGAATGCATTAAATAATGGATAAAAAAAGGATGAAGACAAGTTAAAATAATAAAATTGACAATTATTGAGATTAAAGAAAAAACACAAATAACAATATATAGAATTAATTGATACTATTCAGTGTAATTTTGAAAAATAATAGAAAATAGTGAAGTTATAACATAAACTGACTTGAATATCAAAAATTAAAGGTAACTGGAGCAAACAATAAAATTGACTATTATATTAAATTATAAACATAAAAACAAAAAAAAAACCCGAAAACAAACGCAAATGAATTAAACAGAGGGACTAACCTTTTTCGTAGGAGTTGAGAACACAACTAACTAAAGATATAAAAACTATTAACGAGATTTGTTCGATTGGTCGGTTGGCTAGTTAATGTATTGAAGTGTTGGGTGGTTATGTAGTGAATAATTTAATTGAGGGAGAGTAATTATTTAAGTTTAGATTTATTTTATTGATGTACAGTGACTCTAAGATCTTCAAATCGAGAGAAGTTTAAGCTGAAGATAATATGGTAAATGAATCAGAATTAAGAGGATGATGGTGATACTCAGAGTGTTGCCTGATGGAAGAGGCTTCAGGTTTAGAGATGGGAATACCAGTCCTATGAGACAAACCTAAGTTCTTTGCGATCCTGCATTTAAGCTGTAAGACAGTTTCGCCTACACAACGACTGTGGCAGGTTGTATATGTATAAGGAATTAAACGATACAGGGTTGGAATTTATACAAATGAATTGGCATTGTGGTAAATGATTGTTGAGGATAAAGAAAAGGAGTTTGTTAAACTCGGATGTCAAATGCTCGAGATAGGGTAGTCTAATGAAAACCTTCTGTTTAGAAACAGTAGTAAGAAAGGGTCGCGAATAGTATATTTTGGAGAGAAATTTGGATACTAACTGGTCAAAGATGTTATCGGGGTAATAATTAAATTTGAAGAAATCCCTTAAATAAGATAACCAGTTAGAGCATATATGGTAGGCTCTAAAAATTCGGCTTTTAATGCAGGATAATTTAAACTGAAGGCGAGAGCTACTAAAAAATATGTGTACCCAATGTAAGATGGTAGGTTTTCTGTAAATGGAATTAGTGTAATCACCTGGGTCTTCATATTCCTACTACATATCAGATTCCCAAGGAACAAATCAATTACAAGTATTAAATATATATATATATATATATATATATATATATATATATATATATATATATAATATATATATATATATATATATATATATATATATATATATATATATATATATATATATATTTATATATATATATATATATATATATATATATATATATATATATATATATATATGTATCTTCGATATGCTTAAGAAGTGGAACTGAGCTCAAGGATAATAATATTGCTATCATTAATAAAATAGAGTTTTATTAATAATAACTATCAACAACACACGAAACGGAAAATATTGACATAAACAAAGAATGGAAAGGGTCGTGGGGACTCGAGCTAATCCAAGGATTAAAAGATTTAAAAAGGTAAAACAAATATAAAGTTAAAGAGATGTGATGGTTCTCTAAACCATTTAAAGCACAGGATAGAATTGACAAAAGGGTTAAATACTCAAAAGGTAAAGTTCGGCTTACGTAATTTATACTTGTTGTGCAGAGGAAGGCGGCGTGAAGGAATTTTCGGTCCGCTGGCGAGTTCCAGCCGAAGGGGGGGAATAAAATGATTCTGACGTGGCGTCTTGACAATGAGAACTGTTTCTCGATGAAAGGCTTAAAGAACAATGGCTGTTCTACGTTGTTCTCTTCTGACCAACAGGGGGGGGGGTGAGAACCGTCTCTTGTCTACGGGCTCGAGAAAAATGGCTGTTCTAATGTTGTTCTCTTCTGAACAACAAGGGGGAAGGATGAGAACCGTTTCTTGGCGAACAGGCTCAAACGAGCAATGGCTGTTCTACGTTGTTCTCTTCTGAACAACAGGGAGGGGGGGTGAAAACCGTTTCTTGTCAACGGGCTCGAACGAAAAATGGCTGTTCTAACGTTGTTCTCTTTCTGAACAACAGGGAAAGCCTTTGTGGACTCGGCGTCACGGAGGCTCGAATCTTGGCACTCAAGGGATATTGTCCTTCTTCTGGACAAGTGATGGTGAATCTCGAGGTCGAGATCCCTTGGCGCACAAGGTGAGAGAGGGTCGTGGTGATGTTTCGCGACGAAAATCTGGATCTCCAATCTGATCTTAGTGGTAAAGTTTCCATCTAAATAGTCGAGACACTCCCTTGGCGTGGGGGACAATGGAGTGGGAGCTTCGAGGGAATGCACAGCCGAGCCTGAGGACAAGCCTTATCTGCCCATAAGCCTAACTCAATCTGGCGAGGTCGGCGTAGCAAGGCGAACGGGGGAAGATAAACCTCCTTGTTTAAACATTGACTCAGGTGGCTGCGATAAGGCGCCAAGCTTCAAAGTGAAGATGCACGTAGGGAGCATCGTGGTTTTAAATAACATGTGATAGTGGTTGAAATTAACGCGGCCTTAACCCGTTCTATCACACCCCTCCATTCTGGGGGAAGTTGTCACTTCGAAAAAAAAGAGAAGGGACAACGATTGAGCTCCGTTGTGGGGAACTCGTTTTCTTGTACCAACCGTACCTTCCTGCACCTAACTAGTATTACCTCAATACATATGATTATTTTGATCTTTTGATTATAAGGGAAAATAACCTTTAATTTAAACTTAATAAAAAAAAGGCATGGAACAATGAAATGATATAAAATTAGTACATATGGGACAAAATAATTTATACGTAATTTAATGGGTACAAATATATAATACAAAAAAAAATAGACATTGAGCGTTACAAAATTCAGACATATACATTAACTAATTATATTACCAGAGAATCGAATTTAAGTCGTACAAGACGATATATACCTACATGGGGATACTAATCCTATGAATACAATTACTCTACGCTATTCGTTTACGCATTCCTGCTAAGTGCGTCAGCGACCTGGTTATCGGAACCTTTTATATAATTTATTTTAAATTGATACTCTTGCAAGAGTAAACTCCAGCGCATGATTCGGCCTTTAGAGTATCGCACATTCCTAATATAGGCTAACGGACGGTGGTCGGTTCCTATCTGAAATTCTTTTCCTATCAAGTACCTTTTGAATTTGTCTATAACCCAGATAATTGATAGAGCTTCCTTCTTTATAGTGCATATCTCTTTTCGCGTGGTAATAATTGACGACTAGCATATGCAACTGGATGACTCGTTCCGTCATCCTCGTATTGAAGGAGTACACCTCCAATGCCTTCGTTGGACGCATCGGTCTTAATCCCAAAGGATTTTTCCGGGTTGGGCAACTTTACATTGGGGGCAGAAATGAGCTTACTCTTGAGCTGATTAAAATGGGAAACAGCGACAGCATTCCAACGTAAACGATCGGGGGAATTCTTTTTTAGAAGCGAGCTGAGGGGCTCCGGAATTACAGTGAATTTCGGAACAAGTCGCCGATAGTAAGAAGCTGATCCTAGGAACGATCTTAGTTGCTTCCTAGTATTCGGGAGGGGTATGTCGGCGATTGCCTTAATCTTGTTCTCTTGGGGACCTAACTTGCTTTGTCCTATTTTGAAACCCAAGTATTTGATAGTTTCGTGGGCAAAATGACATTTGCTGGGGCCAATGGTGAGGCCATTTTCGCGCAGTCGCTCGAAAAGAGCTAATAGGGTGGTTAAATGGTGACTCCAATCAATTAGTTCTTGTAACGGATTCTTTTGATGTGGTGCCAGCTGCGCGTCGATATCCAGATCAGATGGTTCAAAAAGCTCGCCTGGTAGGGAAGGGAGAGGGTAATCGGCATCAGGTTAGATGCACACTGTCTCGATTACATTAAGGGACTCCGCGGGGTAATCCTCTTCAAACGCCGATGTTTCGTCCAGTGTTACGAAGGTATCTCCATGGGCGCGTTGAGGGTACTTTTTTTCTTTGGGTCTACGGACAGTCTTTGTGTCCTTGTCTTGGGCCTTATCACCTAAGGGTGTTAGTGATTTACACTCCTTTTGTGCCGTCCTAAAGTCCTGGTTAAGGGTCCCCGAGAAATCGGACGGTATCGGGGTTCTGATGGGGACGAGCTTCTGGGCTTCTTTCTTAGCTCGGTCTCGAGGAAGAGCGGCCTGAGACACAGGGTCGGAACTTACTTGGGGGCTCTGTCCTATAAGTACGGAACAAGAATTGTATGGGTGCTGAAATGACTTCAGCCCAGCCATCATAATATTGACACTGCAGGTAACATCTAACGACGGGGAATTGGTTCGCCCACCCAAGGTAGTCATGTACCACCGAAAATTTTTCGTGGTTAGGGTCCACTGGGGGGAGGAGTTCGTCGGACACGATGAAACAAGTACATCCTGTGTCCCTGACGAGAGTTGATACTCGGCAGCCGTTCACGCTGCCCTCCTCAAATTTTAAAGTTCCCGCTGAACTTTTATCAAAAATATAATTTACCTGGTGGCCTGACGGAGGGGAGGAAGTTTCTGCTTGGGTCTGCACCACCGGGGGAGCCGGGGTGGCCTCAATCTGGTGAACTTGGTAGGCTGTTCCGCTTTTAAGCATAGAATTTTAGGGGCAATTCCAGCTCATGTGGTTTTAAACACCACAGGTGAAGCATATGATTGGTCGCTTCGGGAAGAGAGATGGAGAAGAAATCTTAACGGGAGGTTTGGAGTCCCGTTGTTGGTTTCGGGAGAAGAAGTTTTGGGGTTTTACGGGGCTCGGAAACTTCGTCGGCTTTCCTGTGAAGGGGCGCGAATCCTTCCTTCTTTCCTTGTAGGGGGATTGGTGAGAAGTTCGATTCTCCTTTAGGTATAAATTATGGCTGGTGGCATAGACATCCGCTTCTTCGGTACACTCTTTAAAGGTCTGGCCCCGACGATCCTTGACGAACGCGCGGATCTCCGTCGGGAGAGACGCCAAAAATGATCTCGCAACACGAAGTCTGTTAAGGACTCGTAGTTCGAATCAACCTTTGAGGATTCTAACCAAAATTTAAAATTCCTCTGAAGAATGTATCCGAATTGACGGAACGTCTGTAGGGGTTAAATATGACCTCCTCGAAATTCTTGGCGGTAGAAATCAGGAGTCATATTATGAGCGGCCAATAACTCAGCTTTTAAGGTGCTGTAGTTAATTGTACACTTAGATGGTAAAGATATAAAAATTTCGCGCAATTTACAATTTAACAAGGGAAGTAATCTGACTACACCTTCAGCCTCTAGATCCATGTTATTGATTTCGAGGATATTTTCGAAGTGGGCTAAAGATGCTCCGAAATCCTCTCCATCCCTGAAATTGGGGAGCTGTAGTGGAATAGTGGGGAGGAGATTCGGAACGGGAACTGGCTGACTGTATCTCTGCTTCAACATGAGCTAATTCAATCTGATGGTGAAGCTCAGCTTGTCTTTTCCGTTCCTTTCTTTCTTTTTCATTTTCTTCTTGTTGGATTTCTCTTTCTGTTCTTTGCTCCTCCTGAACGTACTCAATTAGTTCTTTTCCGGAAAGTCCCAAGGACTCTCCTTGCGCTTTAAAGATTTCGAACTGAGTCATCTTTGCACTTGGGGGCGCAATAGTCAACCAACTAAAATTCCTTGCAATAAGAATTATGCCTTCTAGATAAATTAGCCTACCTAACTATGGGCATTGACCTATTCGTACTTGGTTTCTCGATCTAACTAACCACTGACTAAAATCACAAAAAAAACACAAACAAATTATTATAACAGTTCCTTGAGCTACTCCAGCTTCTTAAGTTTCAAAAAAGGGGATAGCAATCGTTAAAACAAACGGGAACTACTATACTCTATTATTATAACGAATAACACTAGGCTTTACTCGACTGAGACCAGTGTTTGGAAAGATATAGAGTTAAACCTTACACACCTGATACCAAATTTATATAGTATATATATATATATATATATATATGTCGTAGAATGGACTCTCGACGATATACCATATATAACTATTCGTTGAGGGAACCTATTAATTATCTTTATAGTGCGTGGATTTCTGGCTGGCCGATATTATGTATCTTCGATATGCTTAATAAGTGGAACTGAGCTCAAGGATAATAATATTGCTATCATTAATAAAATAAAGTTTTATTAATAATAACTAGCAACAACACACGAAACGGAAAATATTAACATAAACAGAGAATGGAAAGGGTCGTGGGGACTCGAGCTAATCCAAAGATTAAAAGATTTAAAAAGGTAAAACAAATATAAAGTTAAAGAGATGGGATGGTTCGCTAAACCATTTAAAGCACAGGGTAAAATTGACAGAAGGGTTAAATACTCAAAGGTAACGTTCGGCTTACGTAATTTATACTTGTTGTGCAGAGGAAGGCGACGTGAAGGAATTTTCGGTCCGCTGGCGAGTTCCAGCCGAAGGGGGGAATAAAATGATTCTGACGTGGCGTCTTGACAATGAGAACCGTTTCTCGACGAACAGCTTGAAGAACAATAGCTGTTCTACGTTGTTCTCTTCTGAACAACAGGGGGGGTCAGAACCGTCTCTTGTCTATGGGCTCAAGGACAATGGCTGTTCTAATGTTGTTCTTTTCTGAACAACAAGCGGGAAAGGTGAGAACCGTTTCTTGACAAACGGACTCAAAAGAACAATGGCTGTTCTACGTTGTTCTCTTCTGAACAAAAGGGGGGGGGGTGAACCGTTTCTTGTCAACGGGCTCGAACGAACAATAGCTGTTCTAACGTTGTTCTCTTTCTGAACAACAGGGGAAAGGGTGAGAACCGTTTCTTGGCGAACGGGCTCAAACGAACAATGCCTGAGAACAAGCCTTATCTGCCTATAAGCCTAACTCAATCTGGCGAGGTCGGCGTAGGAGGGCGAACAGGGGAAGATAAACCTCCTTGTTTAAACATTGACTCAGGTGGCTGCGATAAGGCGCCAAGCTTCAAAGCGAAGATGCACGTGGGGAGCATCGTGATTTTAAATCACATGTGATAGTGGTTGAAATTAACGCGGCCTTAACCCGTTCTATCACAATATATATAAACGAAAGCGTTCAGGAAATTTAAAGAAAACAACCGAGGTCCTGTGGCTTAGCGCTTTCGTTTATTCAAACATCCTCAAAGGATGAACAAGAGAAAGACGAGGTATTAAGGATGGCAAAAATGGTACCATCTCAAAAACAAAAGACAAACGTGAATTTATAAAACGAAACATTATTTATTGGTAAAATTACCTATTAATATGTAAAAATAGATTATACATATGATTATATATCAAAACGTAATCTTATGGGTTTGGTGTAGGTTCTCCGATCTTTTTTTGTGAATTTCACCACTAATGCAATTTCATACGCTAATTCTAAATCGGCTTTGCAATTTCAGAGAAATTATTACTTTACAAATGATCGTCGAACTTACACCAAATTCCCAAATTCCAAAATCCCTTCTAGAATAATATTTCAAGTTGATGGCAAATTTTGGTTCAACAGAGCTACGGTCGTTCAATTAGAGGAGTCCACTGCTTAATTGTATGAATTCGTATAGCATAGAAAATACAGACCTAGTTAACAAGAATATGCGGTGAATTTCAAATTTCACGCATTACACTAATAAATTAACATAAAATTTTTAAAAGGTATTTTGAAATAAATGTTAGAAATATTATTCATATCATAATAAGATATCATGACTTAATTTAACTTTAAAGCTAATAATTTTTCAAAAGAAATAAAGATAAATTTGGAATCAGCGTAAGAAACTGTATTAACAATGAAATTTACAAAAAGATCTGAGAACTTTTACTCAACCTAAAAGATGTACCAAAAGTGATATATACACAGCTAAATAGATAAACACAGGTATAACGAAAAGTTTAAAAGATAATTTAATAACACAGAAGAGTTTAAAGATGAGACAATTTTAAATGAAAGATGTATCTTTTATTTTTCAATACTATCCTACCCAGCTCACTCACACTACGAGAATCAGCCACCTTCAGGAACAATATCAGCAACAATCGATATAAGCAAATTATTCGTCGCATTCCTTAAAATGGCTAACAAACTTCATCTTCGTCATACAAGACAGATTTTACACAAAGAACACAAATCCCGCCTACTACCCCTCCACAACGATGTCCCCCAAGGAGCCATTAACTCACCTCTACTTTTCAACTTATTCAGTCAGGACATCTCATAACCACAAATTTCAATTATCCGAACACCTACGCAAACAACATTTCAATACCAGCACAAATCATAAAATCAATACAGTAACTGCAACACTACAACGATGTATAAACACAATAGAACAATGATTCCACCAAAACTGGTTAATATCTTCCGCCCTTAAATCATCACTGACACTATACACACCCTGTTATGCTATTATATACCATTTCAAAAACAAGCACAAAGGAACTACAGAAAATACATAGTGATGCTATACTATATACTCATAAGTGGAAGGGAATTAAACAAAATGAATTACACAGAAAAGAAAAAAAGAGCCAAAAATATACTGCAAATATTAAGGAAAAAACTTAAAGAACTTCCAGTATCCTTAAATGACTAGAAAAAGGGAAGAATATCATCGACTCTTCCCAAGTGTACAAACAAAAGGCTGAAATTGGATTGAACACAAAGTTTTCGCAGAAACGAATTTGCCAATACCAATTACCGAAGCAAAGTTACTCAATGTAATCTATTAGGACAATCTGTCACGTGAAATCGGCCTCAATACCGATCCATAAATGCTAACAAAGGTTTGAACGCCATATCCAAACGTGACCTAATCGTTAAACGAATAAAACTAATAAATTAAAAAACCTCAGGGCTAAGTCTGGTCAACATGCAAACATATATTGAATAAATATAACAGAAAAAAAGAATGGCCATATCAATAACCTAAACCAGAAGATCATATGCTACCGAACCGCGAGCAACTACAAGTACCAGACAAAAAACAAAAAAAACAAACAACAAATCGACCACAAGATGACTCCCGAAAAGGACTACGATTGGAGGATATCGAGAGGCATAATAACTCCGACTAAATTATGAGTTAGTAAAAAACAATTACAAGAAATAGTGAGGAAAGCTGCAAGGTACGCCCTGATGGTCTGAGGTTAATATTGTAATGAGAAGCCGCCCTCCTATTGCATCTAGCACGCCTGGTGGACACTTCAATCACTGTTTGATTGGTCTATTGGATGCAGTAACTTGCTTGGTGTATATGAAGAGCATCCCCCAAGGCATGCCAGATGCTGTTTGAAGTGCCTACTCATTGCTACACTAACTGTTATTACAAGAAACGTAGACTAAAATACGACAGAAACGAGCCACAGCACCAGGAAGCTTTAGCGCAATACAATCATAACAAAAAAGACGCTAAGCGAACAATGAAGGCGAATAGATAGTTGGTTACTAACAACCAGAATATCGTTTCTTTCCAACAGTCTATTAAAACTGGAACATCTCTCTTCGCCTTAGCTAGAGACAGAGCGACTAGGAACAATTGCACCTTTTCTACTCGTTTTATCCTCTTCACGTGTTCCTCCTTTTCTCAATCGCCGAATTTCTCTCTTGTCCCTTGGTTGTAGGCTGTTCCAGGCTCACTTAGGCGGTGGCACGGTCAGGAAGGAAAATCTTGTGGAAATTTCGGTCTGGAAGAATCCCTTCCTATCCTCCCCTCACCATAATGGGACGAAGAGAAAGAAGGCGAAGTCCTTAAATCTCTCTGCCCCTTCGACAAAATGTAAACAGTACGAAATCTAAGTAAAGTCTTAATTCTTAAATTGATACAATTCAAACAATTCCATAAGTTTATATCTTAAAGCGCAGCGATTCTTACTTACAAACTTGTTCATTATGTTGCTGACTTGAGGCGCGACTGTGTGAGAGTAACTCAATGACCGTGTGTGTCTGTGTAGAAAAGTAAATAAAACACATTCTTACTCTTTCCGCACACTATATTCTTGAAATGACACTGATGGGATGATAATTTTACAAATTTAGATTGTATTCTTAAAGGTCAGATAAAATAGAACCAATATTTTTGTATCGATGACAAAAAGTATCCGGAAAGAAATTATAGGGTGGCAGGAACAAGACTTGAAGAAATTGTTGACGTTTTTCTTGCGATATTCAAATGTTCTGGTCACGCAACAAGGGATAAATTTGTTTGTTAGAAATTATTTTACGATGAACGTTTATTGATTTTACATATGTAGACGTGTATTTACATATACACAGGTAAATATGGTTGCGCAGTGCAATTGCTGTTACTTGTTAAGCACGATACGAGTGTTGTTGATATATTCTGTTCATAAATATACTTGTACGTCCTGGGATGTGATTCTTTTTAGTTCATGTAGCTCTATGTACGTACGTATCCCCGAAGAATTGTCTTTATAGGGTTTCTTGCTCCCGCTTACTTTGTCCCGCAAATGTTCAGGAGAGCTGCGTGCATTCCCGATTCCGATTGTTCCAAGTAGTCTCCCCTTTAGGCTACTCGAGTGATTTACCTTTCACGCATTTTAACTTCCCCTAAATTCACAATTTTAACTATGAATCTTTTTTTGCGAGAGGCCGCTGTTGGTTTTATACTGATTTCATAATAGTTAAATTCCTCTTACCCCCAGTATGCGTGCACGCTTGCCGAATATAATTTTATGTAGGTGTGGGAGTATGTGCGTTTGAATGTAAGTCTGTTGTATGTTTACCTTTATAAGATAATGACATTTTAAAAGCTTGATGGCAATGCGCGTAGAAAAGAGTGCGTCTGCACATAAGTCCGCGGAAGGTGCCGAATAAGTACGGGCCCAAAATTGCGAGTGAATATATTTAATTTGATGAGTACTTGAATTCTAGGTTCTCGTTTCTCGCCTGATCTCTCTTGAAAACACGAATTGACGACCACGACAGATTTCTCCTTCGTAGGAGATTTCACCATTTATCCAGACTCGGCTGAATACTGCTTAATTAGTGGCCATCGCGTGGTTTTAGTGAAGATAAACAACTTAGTTTATCAAGCTCTTTCTTCGTTCTCTATTTATGATAAGCTCAGAGCGTTTGAGATGATTAGAGTGGACAGAGACCTGTCGAGGAAGTCCTTCAACTGAATCCTATGAGAAAGGGGTCGATTCTCTAAAATCCGCGACTAAATTCTATTTCTATTGAGTCGTTGGAAGAAACGGATTTTCTGGGTTAAAGGTAACTCGCTTCAATTGTTAACGATCCCACTACTACCCACGATCTAGTAGCGAATGGCTAGGAGATGTGGGTATAGAGTTAGGAAATTATAAGATTCACATATATAAACGAACAAATTCACAACCACTAGTTTAAAAGCTTCAGGGGTTTAGAGTCTAGAGCAAAGGAAGTGAATTATCACGCGTGTCTCACTGGCGTGAATTGATTGTCTAATAGGAGAGTTGAACAAATTTAACGAAATTTTATTAGATTAACGTAAGTAAAAGCTTAGCTCATATCCTTTGCTAAGTCCGCAAAACCCAATATGATTGGACTCATCATCAGAAGAGAAAGGAGTCCCATTCTCTCACATGAGAAATCGATTGCTCGTACTTTTGATCCCCGAAGTTCATTCAGAGCTATTTATTCAAAAAGTACGGGATATATTTCAAGAGCGATAATATTCGTCCTTCCAAGATCGGTTCCATTCTATATTTTCTATTATTAATATTTATATTCATTCTACTGATGGTTGTGCTGTACTGATCGTATTCTTTTTAGTGGTGTACCAATCTCTCCTTTCCTTCGAAGACGCAAACTCGCATCGATATGCTGGAGGAGTCATTCTCTCCAACCCAATACATTCCAGGAGTCCTGAGTAATCGTGGCGCTCCTTCGTGAAAGTAAACCTACACTAGGACTTTATTTCACACTTACACATTATTTTGCGTACACACTTATTCACGTAATGTGCACGCAGTGCTCACAAGTAGAGCTATCCTTATAAGATTAAGTGACTTAACCTTAATCCTTTAATTCCCCAATTATGCTGAAGAAAAGATTAAGTAAACACAGCTCTTATCACAATATTACAATAACGTGACCATATTTTTATATAAGAGAAAACTTCCTAAACAAGTCTAAAGAATAAAGATTTCCATTGAACTTAGTCTTTTTACTTTGCCCTAAAACACCACTACAAAGTTTCGACCTATACCTTCTTCCGCTGTTTAATAAGGAAGAGGAGGGTATTCAAACGAAGTATATAAAGGCAGGGAACAAACGTAGAAAAATAAAATGGATGCAATACAATATAAACGCTAACAGAATTTTATATTGGAACACTGCTCTGAAAACGCTTGTAATTTATATGGGATTAACAGTCGGATTGAGGGATTTTCGTGGTCTGTGGATGGAGAAGGCGACACTATTAGATATATATTTATTATTTCCCTATTATTCTTCTGGGTTATTATAATTATAAACAACACCAATAAGATCCGACTTCGCAATACGTCTTTCAATGTAATTGTTCGAATTGTACATATACATATATACTGCAAATTTAGCTTTGTTAAAATCAATCTTATCGATCACAGTTTTGCATGTGTACGAAAGGACGGGATGAAAGAGAACTTCTGATATGTGCGCAGTGTTGATAATCCTCATTGTAACATTACCAGGTTCGCCAATGACGATTTCGCGCGGTTTGCAGGTTATCAGATAAACCACGCATTCTTGGTTTATAGGAAAAAGTCTGATCAAGGATTTTCTTATGTTTTCGAATATTGAAATGTTAACTTATTATTATTATTATTAGCGTATAATTTTTACAGAATTAGAGAGGGGGGTAGGATAGGATTATATATTTTTTAATTCGTTTGTTTTTGCCTTGGAATTGCATTGCTTAATGAAAATTAATGAAATCGTAAATTAGTTATTTTATTTCGTCATAAAGGAAAAGGAGGTCGCGTGTTCTATATGTTCTGATGACTAAAGAAAAGAGTACGATCTTATGAGATTCATCGTGACATGAGAAGTAATGTATATGTGTTAACAATTCTTGGCAGACGGTAAACCTGATTATTTAAAAGGTGGATTCTTCCATGTTGGAGCGGTAATGAATTCGCATGCTGTCATTCCCCTTTGAATTCGATTCAAAGGTGCAGAGAGTTAAATGGGAAGAAGAATGCAGCAAATTTATTATTAGCTGAAGGCCAAGTTTTAAATAGATTTACGTTGCCGAAACATAAAAAGATGAAGAAGGAATCGAGAGAAAGAAGACTTTCATATGTTTTCATTAAGAGGTTACAAATACTGGTAAAAGGTTTACTATGATTAAACCATTTTTTAAGAAAGAACTTGGCTTCAACATTCAAATTCAAATTCTTTTCTCTTCTTATTTTATTTTTTATCCTTATTCCTGTTTCTTTTTCTTCCTTTTTATTCATTCTTAAAGATTGAATTTTTTGGTAATTATTATTATAAAAGGTAATTATACACCAATGGGAAATTATCTAGGCTACAATAACCCTTGTCGTGACATCATACTCAAGCCCGTCCTCCCTTACATTCCACTCCGCTCTGTTTATCTCCTGACTTTATTCTCACATACACACACACACACATATTACTCATTTCTCTCCATTTGTTACTTTTATCATTCTCTCCGGTTCCGGTTTATTCCCCAACTTTATCATTTTTCTGTTTCTTACAGTTTATTACTTTCTTATTTCCTTCCATTCGTTTTTTCAACCTTTGATATTTTATCTTTATTCTGACTCTCTCTCTCTCTCTCTCTCTCTCTTTCTCTCTCTCTCTCTCTCTCTCTCTCTCTCTCTCTCTCTCTCTCTCTATATATATATATATATATATATATATATATATATATATATATATATGAAAAAAGCTCACAAAGTGCACGGGAGTCAAAGTTATGCAGATACACACACAAGGGAAAAGTGAAACACGATTCTGAGCGCTTTCGTCTTTATTCTTAAAGACCTTTTCAAGGAATGAACAGCCCTATAGCTTGGATGCGATAGGTTGATGACATCCTTTGCCTTTGGCCTAATAATTTAAATATTAATACATTTCTTACTAAAATTAACACTTTAGTGATCTCAATTAAATTTACTTTAGAAGTTGAAAAAGATCGCACACTCCCTTTCCTAGATATTCTAATTCATCGGACAAACCATTGGTTCAAATATGAAATATATAGAAAGCCCACAGCCGTAGACTCTTTTATACACTTTTATTCTAACAATCATAATAACAGCAAACAAAGTGTTTTCTCCTCTATGTTTTTGCGTGCCCAGGGAATTGTCTCACCAGAATACCTAGACAAAGAAGTCGATAGAATATTTAAAATAGGGATAAGCTTGTGCTACCCTCTGTACTTTCTCGACAATTGTTATAAGTCCGCCAAGCGTTCCTATTATCAAACTAATGTTAATATCTCTAAGTTTCAGGCCAAAAACTCATTAGTTTTACCCTATAACCATATTTTTATTAAATTACCTCGTTTACTTAGGCCTTTGAACATAAATGTTATTTTTAAGTACGAGACTACAATTTATCGCATCCTGGTAAAAAAATTCATCCCCCCTTCCCGACCTGGCATTGTTTATTCGATAAATTGTAACAACTGCCAAAAATGCTATTATGGACAAACCGGGAAAGAACTAGATGTCCGGGTTAAGCAACATCAAGCCAATGTACGTAATCACAGTGAAAAATCTGCTATTTTTCTACATATGTACAATCTTAACCATAGCATTAACTGGAACAGTGCCAAACAAGTTATAAAATGCAGTAATTATATTTCGAGAAATATATTAGAATGTATCTCCATTAACGCGTTCCCAAATTTCAACCTTAGCCCTGGTTTGTTCATACTAGACCCCATTATCACTACATACATAAAATCTCAAATAAAGTCATTTCAGGATTTTGTACCCCTTAATAGAGGTGGGTAGTCTAATCCCCCTTTTCACTATTTAAGGCAATGTATGTCCAGCCTCCTGTTCATTCCTTGAAAAGGTCTTTAAGAATAAAGACTAAAACGCCCGGAATCGTTTTTCACTTTTCCTTTGTGGGTGCATCTGCAGATATATACATTTATAAATATATATATATATATATATATATATATATATATATATATATATATATATATATATATATATATATATTTATATACATATATATATATATATACACACTGCCCCGTTTAACCCTTTAATTCAACAGGTTTAGTATCAGCGCACATCAACAACACAATCTTACTTCTTTACTTGCCCTATGCTAGGGGTCCCCTTGCATCAGAATCACAAATCATACCTTCCTTTCTCCTTCATATTCATTAATTCCCACTTGCTAGTGTCAGAAAGCATAAACGCCGGCAATATTCCTATTCCGATTCTAGTTGTTAGGTAGTATTCCATTTGAACAAGAATCGGAATAGAAACGCACGGGAGAGCTAATCTCAGGTATCCAGGTCATTTATCAATCTGGATATGACCGCAAATTTAATCTTCTACCTGCGCTACTGACGTGTCCCACCTTTTCAAGGAGTTTTCCAGTGCACCCTAGCTGAGTGACTTCTATGTTCGTCTGTACGTTTACCTTCTATCCATGATATATAAAACAATTCTTATAATTTTATCTTGTATTTTCTTGTATATCTGAAGATGTTAGTACTAGTTGTAACGAAACGCATCAGATAAATAAAGTGTTTTTTACCTAAGGAATCTTCTATTCCCTCGCTATAATTTTGAAATCGTGCTATAATGAACTTTGGAGAACTTATACATGGATTCAATCCAGACATAAAGGCAAATAAAAGACAAATTGAAAGATGTGAAAAAAATCACAAACGCAAAATTAGCAGTCGCTTTTAACAATACTTGTTACGATGAATATATATATATATATATATATATATATATATTATCAATTAGACCGTCTCTTAGACGACTCGGTTACGCTGAAGACAAAAATCTTTCGAATAAACAAACATTTAAGGTACGCTTCCCAAGGTCGATCGGGACTATGAAAGAAAAAGAAATTAATAGGGAATTCAAAGGACAAAGGAGAGTTGTGGTAAACACGCGGCGAATATACAATGTAGAAATCTTTCATGAACGCGGCAGAATGATGAAATAAATCCAGCAATCCGCAAGAAACATTATCCTGTTTTGCTGTTTCTTGCGGTTTGCTGGATTCATTTCATCATTCTTTCGCGTTCATGAAAGATTTATACACACACACACACACACACATATATATATATATATATATATATATATATATATATATATATATATATATATATATATATATATCAAGAATCATTTGTTATTGCGCAATCACAATTATGCGCTTAATAAGCCAATGTTGTAGCTAAGCTCTTCATCAAATCTTCGGAAGGTGGTCATCTCACAGTCACGAGCGGATAACGCATAATCCAGTCTTTCTAACGCAAACATAAATTTGCGTATCAATAAGTTATTTTAATTGTTATCTTTGCTTTCGAAGAGAATGGAATATTTACTTTATCCATTCTAGCTCGGCCTTATGAATCGAAAATTATGTTCAATTGTGCAATCCTAATTATGCCTTTTTAACCGCCTAATTATGATTGCGCAATTGCTCTAATTGTTGCCAATGGTGAACTTCTTTTTCATTTGTAATGAGTAAGTTATCAACGTAAGCGAAAACGAAGCTTAAATCATCAAAAATGTCATTAATAAATCCTTCAAACGCTTGAAAAGTGTTACTCATACCTTGTGAAAGGCCACGCCATTCAAGCATTCTCTTTAGTGTAAGGGTCTCTGATTTTTTTTATTGATGATTGATCAATTGGAACTTGGTAAAAGGGCATCCTAAGAACTTTTTTTCTAAAATTGTCTGCAACCTTGCAATGTTGCAGTAAAATCAGTCAATTAAAGTAAGGGCTACCTAACAGGGATAGTAATTAGGTCTACTAATCGGAAACCACAGATGAGGCGTTAGGAGTTGTCTGACTTTTAAACAAAATGGACCTCTTCTATTTTGCCCTCTTCTATTAAAGTTTTTAATTTCTCATTAGAAAAAGTAAATAATATAATAGAAAATTGCCTTGGTCTCTCTGCGACTTGGGCCCAGTAGTAATAATAGGGTGGTAGTAAGAGGTTGACACTTATGGTAGTTTTTTTAAGATTGCACTGATTATAATTGGCCTTCCACACTTCATTATGCTTATTCAAAATCTAATGCATAGGCAAATCACTTGAAATAAAAAGGGAAATTGAGCGTGAAATGCAATAAATTATCTCAGTGTTTCACATTGCCCTTCAGAAAATTGTTGCAAAACAAAGCCAACGCTGGAATCGGATACATCGGTAATGAGACCAAATGGACAGTTTATATTACAATGAGGCAAGAGACCAAAAAAGACACACGCTTTAAATCGACTTGAATGGTGAAATGAGAGAATGTCAACGCTTGAAAGTGCCCAGTTATATTTTCACATGGGAAGTTTCCAGTGAAGATTTCGTCTTAACATCTAGCAAAACATTTAGTTTCCACATACAAAAAGTTCGCATGGAATCCCTTTGCTGTCTGAAGCAAGACGTGAATTTCCTCCCTTTGCAGGTGGTCCTAAGGTAACGGAAACAATGGATATAACGGATCTGGTATCGTTTAACAAATCTTTTTCCTGTAATGGGGTCTATGACGTACAAATTGAGTTTCGGGAAAACAGGATGAAACGTCCTTAATGCTGTCCTCCTCTGTATTGTCCCATGTTCTTTCTCTTTTAGAAACCAGACAAACAACGCTGGGCCTGGTACCCAAATCCACCGTGGTGCCAATAAATGTCATCATCGAATGTTGGAGAGTTGTGCGATCCATTGGCAACAGGGGGCAAAACTTCCCTTAGAATGAATTCTAGACTTCTCCAAATTTTGAGATCCTGAGAGATAGATGGGAACCAACGCTGTCTCCACATGTTCTCTAAAGTGTTGAAGAGGGTCTGTTGTATTGGATGTCATTCTCGTTTGTCAACTCAAAATCAGAGACCGATCAGCAGTAGTTGGCAATAGTTCAAATGGAATATCGAGAGATAAAATCTCTTGAGTATATCCTGAATGTGAAGTGTGGGGAGGACCGCAAGGTAAATGACTCTTTTAGGAAGCAAGTACTGACTTTCTCGCCATTAGTGTCCTTTAACTTACTCAATAGCTCCTCAGGTGGAAGATGGGAAAATTCAGAGAAACGAGACAAAATTTCCATCTTTGAGCCATTGTTAGGGTAAAGCGTTATAATATGTGACATTAATAGAGATGATAGGGCATCATTGAAAGGATATTTCAATACCCTAAATAATGACTTCATCTTCTAGAAGTCATTTGTTATTCTTTCCAATGAGAAGAGTAATTCTATCTGATTAGATCATGATTGAGGCAAAACGGTTTAAAATTCAGGTAACAAAATGCAAATCTCGTACATGCCATAGTCGATGCGATATGATTGTCCAAGAAGATGTTTGCGTGTGAATTAATTAGAGTTGCAAGTTGAGTCGTAATGATTTAAGTTGAATAGAATTATCTTGTTACAAGTTGTGGTTAGCGATCCTGCGTGGGATATTCGAGGCCACGCTGCGGTGACCATAATTTATTGTGATGCCAGAAGTAGCTCATAGTTCAAGTTACTCGAAGCTAACCTTCAATACTTTGCTATCGTTGTTCTCATCCGAGGTCAATCTACTACGGTACCTCGAATCCACTCTTGACCCGCATGTTAGAGGCAAAAGAAAAATGATTACTGCAATGAAATTTAATCTATTTACATGGAGGAAAGAGTAAGTATAAAATTACATTTATACAATAAGATAATTGTTAAAATAAAATAAAAGAAATATTCATATTCTAGAATATACTGTAATTAATATTCATTTAGATCTCCTTTTGTTTCAATGATACAACGAAGTCAGTTATGAGCTGAGATCAAGTGTTTCAAATGATTTTTTCTCAGTATTCTACACTCTGTTTATTAGAACTTCGACACACTAATGTGATGTGGTTCAAATGAATTGAGAGGCCAAAAATCTTTAGATCATAAAAAAATTAAAATTTTCCTGCAATTCTCTTGAAAGTTTTTGATCTGTGTGAGGTTGCTCCACTTGTTAAATGGTTAAACCGGCTTTTTCCATGATCGCAGCTTCGAGGAAGATTTTCTCTTGAATATATCTGTGAGGGAATTCCACGTGGAATTTCTTTTCCAGCACGGAAGTTCCATGTGCTGGAGAAGATTCTGTTAGGCTTAAATTAGTAAGGCCCCCCCTCACTTCCACAAGCGGTAGCCTCAAACCGCGTCCACCACGGGCCACCTTTACACGGGTTAGAATCGTCTCGGCAAGAAGATTCGTTGCCATTCGAGAGTAGAGCTGTTTCCCACTCCCCCCCCCCGCGGGGAGAGCCTCGGACTTATATAGTGCTGGTCTCCCATGAGGCAGACACAGAGTTGAGAAGTCTTGCCCGGACCCAAGAAGATTCCTCTAGTTCTAAGTCAGGTGCTAACAACAAAGCAAAGTGACGGTTGAACTATTTCTGTATTGGAATTTGCCCCAGCCAGTGAGGTAATTCCATTTAACGATCGCTACCGAGCGATTTTTCCGACTTTACTCATCAACTCCTGTCGAAGCCCTCCTCGTTCGCCCCTCGTTTTCGGATGGCCGGAATACTCTCCCCTGGACTGGACGTTACCCCCCCTTTTTCTTTTTGGAGAACCGTCATCACTTTAACTCCCCGCTCAGAAGCCCCGAGCGGCCTCGCCTGACGTGCAAAAGACATCCGTGAAGCCTTACCCCGACGTCTCACCCGGAATCCTCCGTAAGCCAACCCCTCTTCCCCTTCAGTAACCCATTTGAGTTAATTCCCCTTATTTGAATAGTCTCCTCTTGTAATACCTTAAATTTTAACTTCATAGTTTGATTCATAACTACAATGTCCTCCCTCGTAACCGGTGTAATTTTGCCCATTAATTCATCTGATGTAATTTTGCACATTAATTCTCTGATGTAATTTTTCCCATCAATTCTCTCATTATTTTTATGTAAATAAAATTATATTTCTGTACATGCCTCTTTAAATAACCTTGAGCTTTGCCATTGCCCATATTTTACCTGACTTCGTTGCACTCTTATCTCACTATTCCGCCCGTCTAAACTCGTGGTGTTCGGTCCCTTTATCGGTTCGCTTTTAAGTTATTGGTCCCTCTACCATAGATATAATATGGTATTGATGTAATGTAATGTCATACCACGACAATATCCAAATATACATGTTCATTGATCTTTAGCCTTTCTTCAATGGGGAAGAGAGGTGTTTTTTTGTCAAAGTGGTGTTACGCCAATCAACACCCTCACAGAAGCTAGCTTCTGTCTCTTGAAAGATGCCCGCTGTTCAACTGAATATTATTTTAATTGTGTGCCCAAACACGATTATTTTGTGCTGTGGGTGGCTTGGAGAGTCAACAACATCTCATCTCCACCTATAGTGTCCATAGTTATAGTGGCCAATTGACCCAGTACAGAATTTTACCGAGAAAAATCTGTCGTTTATAGTGGCCAAGCCGACGATTATAGTGGCTAGTTTGAGATTGTGTGTAACACACTGGAAAAGGCAAGCAGCTAAATTATTGTAGCAAAACTGTGCAAGGTGGAATAGGTTTGAAAGCGAGACTCAGTCATGAGTGTCATGTGAATCCTATGAAGGCTTGTAACAGGTACGCTCACAAATATGCATATGGAAATAATCGAAAATATGTATAGCAGTTTTTATAAATAATAATAATAACTCTTTTTAAATAATATTAACATCTCTGTAAAATAATAATGTATAGCTTTTTTAAGAAAGAACCTAAAACAATAGTCCATGAAAATAATAAAATATATTTTGCTTTTAAGGCCTAAGGCGAGAAGAATGAATTCGAGACGTTCACACGTTAGCAAACCTGTACATATGTTCACACATAACACAATAAAACGAAGTAAAGCGATTCCCACAGTCACGCTAAAAGGTCAGCTGTTCGAACAAGCTTGGTAGCAGGTGCAGACTCAAAAACAAGATAGTAGCGGGCATTAGTTGATATCGGAAAACCTCGGAACGCGAAGTCGCATTTTTGGAATTCGAGATAAAAGGAATCTCTCTCTCCATTACAACATAAATAACACGGAGTGGGGGGAGGCTCCGCCCAAACAAAATCATTGGCTAATGGTAAGCCACACCCAAGGTGTTCGCCACCGTATATACCATATCTTAAGTAGAGCGAGAAGGACAGTCTTTCACTAAATCAGTCAATCAGAGTCACAGGCACATAAACAGTTTCAGTCACAGACAGTCGCAGTCGGAGTCGCAGACAGTAAAGATCCCAAAGCATAACAAGAAATAGGTTCGCCTAAATGCACAACACGCTCGTTTCTAGTTCACCCTTCGCCGAAGGATGAAGCAACATCAGTTCAGATTAGTACTTGGATGGTTCACCGCCAAGGCCATGGAAAGCCTCACAACTGCATTCCCTTATAACTGGTGTGCGTACCCATATTGAAGCCAGCACAACCTAATGCCACCGACCTCACCTACATAATAATACACTACCACCAAACCACTCATAACTGGTCACCACTTCCTTCAAAGAACGAGAGGGATCGAAAAGAACAATGGATTCACAGAACAAGCTGCGAGCAGAGCCCAGAGAGACAAGCCTTCAAAGCGATATCTATCAAACAACCGATTGTTCATGAAACATCAGTATTCTGATGGTTCAAGATAGTGGAAGCCCAATTTCACATAAAAGAATACGTCGAAAAGAAACGAAATTCTTTCACATCTTGGCTGAGCTACCACCCGAAACCCTGGACCGCATTTTAGCTACGGTTCTGGCATCACAGAATTACCAACTCCTTAAGTCAGAAGTGGTCGGGCTATTCGAGAGTACCAAACCAGAATTACTCGAGAAGCTCATACCATCCTCTCCAATGACCATCGGTTAATCTAGAAGAATTGAGGAAGACAGCGCTGCAAATCGGAGTTGAAGAAGAACTGGTAGGACACAAATTCGTTCAGTTCCTGCCTCCGAACATTGTGTTCATCATCACCACCCAGAAGGACCTAACCCTTGCTCAACTAAGTAAATTTGCGGATGAACCAATGCCTTTTTACAAGACGCAGGGTTTTAATATAGATAGTGGTAACAGTAATGATAATAGTGATAACTCGTTTCCGAAAATTAGTGCGTTAAGTATAAATGGTAGAAATAGTAATCACGTTAATTATGTGCAATACTCAAATAATGCGCGTTCAGTTCCCATGGAAGCGTACCCTGGTGATAATTGTGAATATAGAGGTAACAGTGCGCGTAAGTAATATACCTGTGAGATTAGTACCTTTTTGTGGTAATCAGAGGCCTGTGATGTGTCGATCACATTTATATTTCCGTAAGAGTGCAAAGTTTTGTAAGCCTTGGTATAGAATGCTAAAGCAAAGTAAAGACGTGCAAATGCAACCATCATCGTGGCCATACTCACCGGCCCTCGCAGAAAACAGGGCGGCATACTGTTGCGAATGCGATTGCCGGCATGCCAACCTTGCTCACTGTCTCTGCTAAGTTAAATAATGTTAGCTGTGGATTCGTAATCTATAGTGGAGCAAGTGTGTCTATAATATCGGTCAATTTTATGCAGTCATTTGAAATGCGTGAATCCAGTGTGAATGGAGGAAAAATAAAAGTACAAATAGAGGAAAAATAAAAGTTCACGGTGAAGTACAGATGGAGATAGTCATTGCCAGGTTGCGTCGCTCATTCAGATGGACATTCGTAGTGGCCGATACCACATCGCTATTGTTGGGAGCTGATTTTCTGGGGCATTTTAATCTTTTGGTAGATTGTGCACGCGGCATCCCTATTGCGAGGCTCGTCCCCAAAGTAAAACAGTCCGAAGAGCAGGTAATTTCGCTAATCATTGATGAATTCCCGCACATGGTGCCTTTTGTAGTTCAGTATTAAAAAAGTACGAGTCCCTGTACAGTCCTAAAAATGTTGATGCCAGCTCACCACCGTCAAACTCCGTACCACACACGATCTAAACTAATGATGCCGCACCGATCTTCGCGCGATCGAGGCCTCTTTCAATGGACAAATTACAAGTTGCCAAAGCAACGTTCGAAGCTCTATTGAAAGAGGGGGTGGTGGTGAACCCGTTGAATTCTCTCTGGGCCTCACACACTCACATGGTGGTGAAGAAGAATACACGAGATTACAGAGTGGTTGATGATTTTTGATCACTAAAAGAAATCACTAAAAGAAAGGCGGGTTTCTCTCGAAAGACAGAATTACAGTCTAACATCAAATACAAATGAATCTGGGAGACATAGAGAAGACGGCTGTGGTAACTCCCTTTGGTTTGTGCGAATTGTTGTAGTTGCTTTTGGTCTCAGAAATTCGAGTTGCACTTTCCAGCGTCCCATGGACACTTTATTTCAAGGATTAGAGTTCGTATTTGAATATATAGACGACATTCTAATATTTTCGAACAACATTGCTGAACATTTATACGAAATATTGAGAATACTGACTGAAAACATCCAACGCATATCGATCGAGAAGTGCGAATTTGCAGAAAGAAAAATCGATTTCCTGGGTCATCGTATTTCGGCTGCGGAAGTATGCCAGCCAACAATGAAAATTAAGGAGATCAGCGATATACCAGTACCAACGGATTACAAGAAATTACACCGATATTCGGGAATGTTTGGCTACTATGGAAGAATGATACCGAATTTTGCTGCAATCGCGGTGCCTTTGACGGAGCTCACGCGAATTCAACCCAAGGTCCGGGATCTCATCTGGAATGATGCTTCATGGGAATCATTTAATGCCATTAACTCTTGCGATACCTAGTGACTCAAAAGAGTCTGTGCGACGAAGTTGTAAACAGCGCCCCAATTGAGGCTCTGATGGTTTTTAGGCCTATGAAACGCCCTTTTGTTCAAATAACGTTGTATTCACTTTCGCTTTTAAAATGTTAATTTGGTAATCTACTTACTTTAATATTTCTAAGAGCGTTGTAACTTTCACACCTATTCTAACTTGTGTTAAATAGTTTTTTCTTATTAATTAAAAAATGGCTAATCCGTCTAAAATTTTGGATATCTACTATGAACTTTATTCTGATTTGGAAATAACTGACAGTGATAATAATAGTTCAGAATTATCCGATGAAGAATTAGAGTCAATAATTTAGGAAAATCATCAAATTGATGAAACGTAGCATCGCTGCCCCTATTTTTCCCTCACGATCATATTTCACAATGCTCGTTCAGGAATTCAAGCGCACGTGGCTCTAAACTCGGAAAGTAAACCTTATGAGTATTTTGAAGCATTTTTTGATTACGAAATCCTATGAGACATATGCTTGGAAACAAATCGCTATTATGACAAAGTTCAGAAACCTCCTCCTCTCCTTCATCCACCGTACATAGATCGAAGAATGTATCCGTTAGCGAGTTTTAAGTTTTTATTGCCCTCACCCTCCTAATGCCTCATGTGTTTTTTTTTCAATTTTGAGAGTCTATCTGGCGTATTTTATACACAGATAATTGGTACACAATCCCTGCTTTGTGCTCTTTCTTTCTTGATCAGAATACGAAGCTGCGTAGAACAATAAAAAGAAACTACAAAAATATGTCTGTCGTAGAATGACTCCCGATGATATACCATATATCACTATTCGTTGAGGGAACTTCCTTAATTATCTCTAGAGTGCGTTTTTACTGTCTGGCGGCCGATATTATGTATCTTCAAAATGCTTAAGAAGTGGAACTGAGCTCAAGGATAATAATATTGCTATCATTAATAAAATAGAGTTTTATTAATAATAACTATCAGCAAACACAAAAAACGGAAAATATTGACAAACAGAATGGAAAGGGTCGTGGAGACTCGGGCTAATCCAAGGATTTAAGGGATCAAAAAAGGTAAAACAAATATGGAGTTAAAGAGATGGGATGGTTCGATAAACCATTTAAAGCACAGGATAGAATTGACAAATAAGGGATCAATACTCAAAAGGTGACGCTTGGCTTACGTAACTTCATTAGGGTGCAGTGGAAGGTACTTGAAGGAATATTCGGTCCGCTGGCGAGTTCCAGCCGAAGGGGGGGGGATAAAAGGATCCTGACGTGGCGTCTTGGAAAGGAGAACCGTTACTCGACGAACGGCTTGACGAACAATGGCTGTTCTAGGTTGTTCTCTTCTGAACAAAGGGGGGGATGAGAACCGTCTCTTGTCTACGGGCTCAAGAACAATGGCTGTTCTAATGTTGTTCTCCTTTGAACAACAGGGGGGGGGGTGAGAACCGTTTCTTTGCGAAGGGCTCAAAACGAACAATGGCTGTTCTAATGTTGTTCTCCTTGAACAACAGGGGGGGATGAGAACCGTTTCTTGGCGAAGAGCTCAAACCGAACAATGGCTGTTCTAATGCTGTTCTCCTTGAACAACAGGGGGGGGATGAGAACCGTTTCTTGGCGAAGGGCTCAAAACGAACAATGGCTGTTCTAATGCTGTTCTCCTTGAACAACAGGGGGGGGATGCCTTGGGGACTTGGCGTCACTAAAGGCTCGAACCTTTGGCACTCAAGGAATATTGTCCTCCTTCTACACAAGTGATGGTGAATCTCGAAGTCGAGGTCCCTTGGCGCACAAAGGGAGAGAGGGTCGTGGTGATGTTTCGCGACGAAAATCTGGATCTCCAATCTGATCTTAGTGGTAAAGTTTCCATATAAATAGCCAGGACATCTCCTTGGCGTGGGGGAGAATGGGGTGGAAGCTTCGAGGGAACGCACAGCCGAGCCGGGGAACAATGCCTTATCTGCCCATAAGCCTAACTCGATCTGGCGAGGTCGGCGTATGGGGGCGAACGGGGGGGACGATAACCTCCTTGTTTAAACATTGGCGTCCGGTAGCTGTTGATAAGACTCCAAGCCTCGAATCGAAGATGCACGTGGGTAGCCTCATGGTTTTAAATAAAATGTGATAGAAGTTGAAATGAATGCAGCTCTGAACTCGTTCTATCACACCCCTCCATTCCAGGGGAAGTTGTCACTTCGAAAAAAAAAGAGAGAAGGGACAACGATAGAGCTCCGTTGTAGGGAACTCGTTTTCTTGTACCAACCGTATCTTCCTGCACCTAACTATTATTACCTCAATACATGATTATTTTGATCTTTAGATTACAGGGGAAAATAACCTTTAATACAACTTAATCAAAGAAAAAAAAAGGGCATGGAACAATGAAATGATATAAACTTAGGACATACGGGACAAAATAATTTATACGTAAATTAATAAGAACGAATATATAGACATACAAAAAAATTAGACATTGAGCGTTACAAAATTCAGACATATACATTAATTAATTATATTACAAAAGAATCTTAAATTATGTCGTACAAGACGGTATATACCTACATGGAGATACTAATCCTATGAATACAATTGTTCTACGCTATTCGGTAACGCATTCCTACTGAGTGCGTCAGCGACCTGGTTATCGGAACCTTTGATATAATTTATTTTAAATTAATACTCTTGCAAGAGTAAACTCCAGCGCATGATGCGGCCGTTTGAGTGTCTCAAATTCCTAATATAGGCTAACGGACGGTGGTCGGTTCCTATTTGAAAATCTTTACATATCAAGTACAGCTTGAATTTGTCTATGACCCAGATAATTGATAGAGCTATCTTTTCTCTAGTGGCATATCTCTTTCCGCGTGGTAATAATTGACGACTAGCATATGCAACTGGATGACTCGTTCTGTCATCCACGTATTGAAGGAGTACACCTCCAATGCCCTCGTTGATCACGTCGGTCTTAACCCCAAAGGATTTTTCCGGGTTGGGCAACTTAAAAATGGGGGCAGAAATGAATTTACTTTTGAGCTGATTAAAATGGGAAACAGCGACATCATTCCAACGTAAACGATCGGAGAAATTCTTTTCCTGAAGGGGGCATAGGGGGGCCGAAATTGCAGCGAAATTCGGAACAAATCGCTGATAGGGAGAAGCTGATCCTAGGATCGATCTTAATGGCTTCTTTGTAATCGGGAGGGGCATGTCGGCGATTGCCTTAATCTTGTTCTCGTGGGGACCTGACTTGCTTTGTCCTATTTTGAAACCCAAATATTTGATGGTTTCGTGGGCAAACTGGCATTTGCTGGGGCCAATGGTGAGGCCATTTTCACGCAGTTGCTCGAAAAGAGCTAATAGGGTGGATAAATGGTGATTCCATTTAATTAGTTCTTGGAGCTGACTCTTCTGACGTGGTGTCAGCTGCGCGTCACTATCCAGGTCAGAGGGTTCCAAAGACTCGCCTGGTAGAAAAGGAGGAGGGTACCCGGCATCAGGTTGGATGCACACTGTCTGGATTACCTTAAGGGACTCCGCGGGGCAGTCCTCTTCAAGCGCCGATGCTTCGTCCAGTTCTACGAAGGTATCTCCATGGGCGCGTTGGGGGTTCTTTTTTTCTTGGGGTCCAGGGACAGTCTCCGTGTCCTTGTCTGGGGCCTTATCACCTAAGGGTTTTAGTGATTCACACTCCTCTTTTGCCGTCCTAAAGTCCTGGTTAGGGGTCTCCGAGAAATCGGACGGTATCGGGGTTCTGATGGGGACGGGCTCCTGGGCTTCTTTCTTATCTCGGCCTTGAGGAAGGGCGGCCTGAAACACAGGGTCGAAACTTACTTGGGGGCTCTGTCCTATAAGTACGGAACAGAATTTTATGGGTGCTACAATGACTTCAGCCCAGCCATTATAATATTGACACTGCAGGTAGCATCTAGCGACGGGGAATCTGTTCGCCCGCCCAAGTTGGTCATGTACCACCGCAAATTTTTCGTGGTTAGAGGCCACTGGGAGGAGTTCGTCGGACACGATGAAGCACGTACATCCTGTGTCCCTGACGAGAGTCAATACTCGACAGCTGTCCACGCTGCCCTCCTCATATTTCAAAGTTCCCGATGAACTTTTACCAAAAACAAAATTTACCTGGTTGCCTGACGGAGGGGGAGAAGATTCTGCTTGGGTCTGCACCACCAGGAGAGCCGGGGTTGCATTAATCTGGTGAACTTGGTGGGCTGGTCCGCTCTTAAGCCTAGAATTTTGGGGGCAATTCCAGCTCATGTGGTTTTCTACACCACAGGTGAAGCATATGGTTGGTCGCTTCGGGAAGAAAGATGGAGGAGAAGTCTTAACGGGAGGTTTGGAGTCCCGTTGTTGGTTTGGGGGAAAGAAGTTTGGGGGTTTTACGGGGCTCGGAAACTTCGTCAGCTTTCCTGGGAAGGAGCGCGAGTCCGTCCTTCTTTCTTCTCGTTGGATTTTTTTTTCTCGTTCTTCTCGTTGTATTTTTCTTTCTCGTTCTTCTCGTCGGATTATTCTTTCCCTTTCTATTACTTCCATTTTTCTTTGAAATTCTGCTTCAATCCGAGCTAATTCAATCTGATGGTCAGCTTGTCTTATCCGTTCCTCTCTTTTTTTTTCTTCTCGTTGTATTTCTCTTCTTTGCTCCTCTTGAATGTACTTAATTAGTTCTTTTCCGGAAAGTCCACATGACTCTCCTTGCGCTTTAAAGATTTCAAACTGAGTCATCTTTGCACTTGGGGGCGCACTAGTCAACCAACTAAAATTCCTCGCAACAAGAATTATGCCTCTATAGAATTAGCCTACCTAAATATGGGCACTGACCTATTCGTACTTGGTTTATTACTCTAAATAACCACTGACTAAAATCACGAAAAAACACAAACAAATTATTATAACCGTTCCTTGAGCTACTCCAGCTTCTTAAGTTTCAAAAAAAAAGGGGATAGCAATCGTTAAAACAAAAGGGAACTACTATATTCTATTATTATAACGAATAACACTATGCTTTACTCGACTGAGACCACTGTTTGCAAAGATATAGCGTTAAACCTTACACACCTGATACCAAATTTAAATAGTATATATATATATATATATGTCGTAGAATGACTCCCGACGATATACCATATATCACTATTCGTTGAGGGAACTTCCTTAATTATCTCTAGAGTGCGTTTTTACTGTCTGGCGGCCGATATTATGTATCTTCAAAATGCTTAAGAAGTGGAACTGAGCTCAAGGATAATAATATTGCTATCATTAATAAAATAGAGTTTTATTAATAATAACTATCAGCAAACACAAAAAACGGAAAATATTGACAAACAGAATGGAAAGGGTCGTGGAGACTCGGGCTAATCCAAGGATTTAAGGGATCAAAAAAGGTAAAACAAATATGGAGTTAAAGAGATGGGATGGTTCGATAAACCATTTAAAGCACAGGATAGAATTGACAAATAAGGGATCAATACTCAAAAGGTGACGCTTGGCTTACGTAACTTCATTAGGGTGCAGTGGAAGGTACTTGAAGGAATATTCGGTCCGCTGGCGAGTTCCGGCCGAAGGGGGGGGATAAAAGGATCCTGACGTGGCGTCTTGAAAAGGAGAACCGTTACTCGACGAACGGCTTGACGAACAATGGCTGTTCTAGGTTGTTCTCTTCTGAACAAAGGGGGGGATGAGAACCGTCTCTTGTCTACGGGCTCAAGAACAATGGCTGTTCTAATGTTGTTCTCCTTTGAACAACAGGGGGGGGTGAGAACCGTTTCTTTGCGAAGGGCTCAAAACGAACAATGGCTGTTCTAATGTTGTTCTCCTTGAACAACAGGGGGGGATGAGAACCGTTTCTTGGCGAAGGGCTCAAAACGAACAATGGCTGTTCTAATGCTGTTCTCCTTGAACAACAGGGGGGGGATGAGAACCGTTTCTTGGCGAAGGGCTCAAAACGAACAATGGCTGTTCTAATGCTGTTCTCCTTGAACAACAGGGGGGGGGGATGCCTTGGGGACTTGGCGTCACTAAAGGCTCGAACCTTTGGCACTCAAGGAATATTGTCCTCCTTCTGGACAAGTGATGGTGAATCTCGAGGTCGAGGTCCCTTGGCGCACAAAGGGAGAGAGGGTCGTGGTGATGTTTCGCGACGAAAATCTGGATCTCCAATCTGATCTTAGTGATAAAGTTTCCATATAAATAGCCAGGACATCTCCTTGGCGTGGGGGAGAATGGGGTGGAAGCTTCGAGGGAACGCACAGCCGAGCCGGGGAACAATGCCTTATCTGCCCATAAGCCTAACTCGATCTGGCGAGGTCGGCGTATGGGGGCGAATGGGGGGGACGATAACCTCCTTGTTTAAACATTGGCGTCCGGTAGCTGTTGATAAGACTCCAAGCCTCGAATCGAAGATGCACGTGGGTAGCCTCATGGTTTTAAATAAAATGTGATAGAAGTTGAAATGAATGCAGCTCTGAACTCGTTCTATCACAATGTCCAACTTAGACAAGGCCGTAACTAAAGGTACCATTAAACTACAAAAAAAGAATGGGATGTTAGTCATTCGATGGGTTGATAAGCGTAAACTTTAAATTATTACCACCTTACACGAAAGCAAGTCAGTAAACTCGGGCCAAAAAATCAGAACCAGAGGAAAAATAAAGAAACCAGATGCGACAATGAATTTAAATATAAAATGTCTTAGAAAATTTATCGAATGGTACACAAAGCTTTTTTTACCATCTTTCCATTTGCATATAACAAGCATCTGATAAATTTAGATTTTATACAAAAAATGGTTTCTTTCAGAGAATTTTCAATGGAAATAATAAAACAATTACTTGACTGACATTATTTACTGGGTGACTAACGCTTTAAACGAACTATGTACATGACCTTCGGTAAATTCTTTTGATAGACTACAAGGAATAAGTATTTCAGAAAAGCATTACATAGCTACAATGTCAGCTGTGGGCGAACATAAATCGGCTAAAATATATATTAGAAGCCACACAACATTATGGTGCAAGAATTGCCAAGCGCCACTGTGCATTGAGACCTGCTTTTATCAATATCATACAACCCAAGAAATGTGAAAAGAAAGCATGTATAAGCAGTGTGTGTATAGTTTTTGACATATCTGTACATACATACATACTAAATTTCATCTTTCAACTAAAAATAACTAAAAAGTATAAGTCAGTTATTATTTTTTTCATTTTTAGGAATGGCACAACTATTATATTTTCATTCAATACTCTTTTGACTTTTAGAACAATTTCTTTACTTACAAAATACTTTTTTGTTATGTGTACGTTTGTGTGTTCAAAAGGAATTGTTTGCGTTAATAAAAAAAGACTGTAAAGGTAACCGCTTTGTGGGTAAATTGGGGGAGATAAGAGGAAAACAATGCGTTGGCGCCACATGCTACATTCGAACTCAAATACGGGTACTTAAATGACCATTTAAACCTCATCTTGTAATGCAATTCCCCAAAGATGGGTAAGATAAATATGTAAATATTTCCTATCTTTTTTATTGATAAGAAATTTTATTTTTAAAGAAGTGAATTTCAAATAATTTTATTAAATTAAATTATTTGGGTAATGAAAAAGCTTCGAGTTTCAAAGGCGTTGTATTTCAAGGGTTAAAACAGCTTTGACAAACTCGGTCAATCTATGTCATCCGCTGCCTAACGACTTGCTTATCAAGCATATTGAGCAGAACACAGCAAGCTTATTCCACTTACGACAGGGAACTCCTGGCGGCGTATCTTGCTGTGATCAATTTCCGGCACATGAACGAAGACCGTCATGTTACTTTGTGCACGGACCACAAACCGTTAGTGTCAGCCTTTACTTCGCCACTGTGTGCCAAAACAGACAGGCAGCAAGGAAACTGGACGGCTATCTTGCAATAAGTATTTAAGCGATATACCATACGTACGTAGACAAAGTAACGTAGTTGCTGATTGTTTATCACAGAACGGTAATTTGGTCCAAATTGACTTATTTGACCTACGATCTCTAGCAACGGCACAGAAAAATGACGAAGAAATGAAGTCAGTGCGGTCTGGATTGATTTCATTTCATTTCCTATGGTGCGAAGTAAGATCTATATACCCACCACCGTTTGTACCTACACCCTGCAAGATTTTAATTTTCGATCAATTATATAACTTATCTCATCCTAGAGTTAAGGCATCTCTTCGGCTGATCAAGGCGAGATATTTCTGGCTTTTCGTGCCAAGCCTCTAAGATTAATTGCCACAGCAAATCTGCAATTTTCCCGATCAACATTGCCACGTCAAGGTTTGAAACGGTGCACATTGACATCGTTAACCCTTTGCCGCCATGTAAATTTACTGGACAATCCTACTCGTCGCATAACCGTTACCCACAGTCGTGCATAGATCGAGTCACAAGGTGGATAGAAGCATTACCAATCCCAGACATCAGTCCTGCAACGATTGCTTTAGCTTTCATAAAAGGCTTGATTTCCATGTTTGGAGTCCTATTATAGATGATGACGGTTAGAGGTACTCAGTTCAAGTCTGATCTCTTGGAAGAATTGTTGTCCCTCGTTGGCTCTCATCGTTTCCGAACCACGGCGTACACCCCAACCACGAATGTGATTTTGGAAAGGGCACACAAGATTCTGAAGAACTCGATTATGGCTCGTCGGCAAGGATGGTTAATGGCTCTACCCATCGTTCTTTTGGGTATTCTTTCCATGACCAACGATTCTGGGTTTTCGCCATTTAGTTTCGACCTCATCATCAAAAGGGGATTCCAACTTGATCAACAAACTTGCTAAAGCAATGTCGCAGATAGGCTTCACTCAGCTATCTGAAGGAAACTTGCATTCAATGCCGGAAGCATTCGTTCCGAGTAAACTGCATGATGCGACGCAGGTGTAGGTCCGTGTCGATCGCGTTCGTAAGCCATCAGAGGCGCCATATGCTGGCCCTTTCCCAGGGATCAGGACAAAGATAAAATATACAAGCTAGAACTTACCAATGGCAAGCGAGAGACTGTCTCGATAGACAGACTAATTCCAGCAAAACCTCCGCTCTCTAAAAATAGCAGAGGAGAGCATTCAATTGCTCAGGTGAAAAATGGAAAAAGGATCACAACTAGGCAGGATCAAGGACAGGGTCATGCCACAAGGAATCGCGAAGAAGACAATAGCGAAAAGGAGTTTTCGCCGATAGATGTGGAAATAGGAACAATGATTCGAACGTCTATACGCGATCTGGTAGGCGTGTAACGTTTGCCAGGGACTCCTTTTTTTGTATTTCTTGGAGGCCGAGTGCTTAATTGTGAACTAGGTTAATAAATCACACCAGTACGAGTAGTTTCAGTATAGTGCCTGTATTCATATGTAGATAAGAGCGAATTGTAATGCTCTCACCTGTATGAGAGCCACAGTCCAATAGTTCCCTAAACTATATAATATATTGTATATATTAAAATAAATCACTTCTTATTTCCAAAATATATAAAGTATTGGAAAGCTCCAAGAGTCGAAAGGAACACACTTTCAAATGGATTAATGTACGTTTCTATGGGAACATAAAAAAACAGCATCAAGATTAATTATATCTTGTTAAACTGCATGTTTCGACGCGGAGAATTGTAGTGCCACTGTGCAAGTTTGAATAGGTTTAACAGTGAGGCCTCACAGATGAGCATCATGTGAATCTTATGAAGGATTGTAACGGCACGCTCACAAGTATGCACATGCAAATAATCGAAAAATATCTATAGCATTTTTCAAAATTAACAATAACTCTGTAAAAAAAATATGTAATATCTCTGTAAAATAATAATGTATAGCTTTTGTAAGAAAGAACCTATAACAATAGTCCATGTAAATAATAAAATATATTTTGCTTGTAATGGGCTAAGGCGAGAAGAATGAATTCGAGACGTTCACACGTTAGCAAACATACACAGTAAAACGATTCTCACAATCACGATAAAAGTTCAGCTGTGGAAAACACGATAGTAGTGAGCATTAGTTTTAATCGGCAAACCGCAATACGCAAAGTCGCACTTTTGGAATTCGGGATAAAATGAATCTCCATGTCCATGGACACACAAATTAACACAGAGTGGAGGAGGCTCTGCCAAATAAAATTATTGGCTAATGGTAAGTCACGCCCACGGTGTGCGCCACCGTTTATACCATATTGGGTAAACCTAGAAGGACATTCTTGCAGTAATTCAGTCAATCAAAGTTACGTATACATGAACAATTACAGTCACACACAGCCGCAGTTGGAGTCGCAAATACTTAAGATACCAACCCACAAGAAGGAAAAGGCTCGCCTGAATGCAAAACACGCACGTTTCGAATTCATCTTACGCCTAAGCAACTCGATTTCTTTGCCCTAAAATAAAAAGTCCGAAATTCCGCCTTTTGAGAATCCCTATCAATCTTTCTTACTAGCCTACCTAACCTCAAGCCTAGCGACACTATTATATTTCCTCAAACAATTGGAGTCATCGCCAGGTCAGTGCCAGGTTGTTGTGTGGCCCTGTAATAAGATCGTCACTGTTAAGCAACATCGGGTCGGTTAGTACTTGATGCTTCGCCGCCAAGGCCGCGGAGAACCTCACAACAGCATTCCCCTCAGAGAGCGACCCCTATAACTGGTGACGTACCCATATTTAAGCCACCATAACCTAATGCTACCGACCTTACCTACCTAATAATACACTTACCACCAAGTCACCCAAATTCTAAACGAAATCCCTGTGTTTGTTTTTTAGACACTTGACCAACTGAGTCGTGGTTTGTCAGGCATCAAGCCATTGAGTATGAGGTTAGTGCTGCCTATGACACTATTGTTAGACACATCGCCTATTGGTTGCATTGTTTTCCGGCAGTCAGTTGACCGTTGCCAGTTCCCGAAGACGCAGTTGAATAAAAAAAAAGTTGAAGAGCTCCAGTTACACAGAATAACCAGAGTTACTGGATATGTAAGCTTTGTTTTCGTCTTTATGTCTGATTTTTTTATTTTTTTATTTTTTTTTGTCGATGTACTATATTTGATTTTGTTTTGTTTTTCTACAATTTTCCAAATTATGAAACCTTAGCCAACTTAACGCGGCCACCAAGTTCGGAATTTCGCGCAGTCTGCAGTACACTTTAAAGAATAATGAAGGCAAAATAAGAGGAGAAGCTGAACAACGTGTCTCCGCAAAAATGACACGTGCTGGTAAGGATGAAGAGGTTGTCAATGCATTGCATAAATGGTTCGAGTTTGCGAAGAAGTTCCGAGTACCTATTATTGGACCGATTTTCTGTCAGAAAGTTGATCAGCTAGACAAGCAAACTGAGAAGGACGAGTTAAGGGCTACGCAAGGGTGATTCAGCCACTGGATAAAACAGAAAGGCTTTGTCTCACAACATTAAAAGGGAAGCTGCTGAGTCTGATGTAGACACGGCCAGAAAATTTCGAGGTCAATTGCAATATCTTCTCGAAGAATATGTGCAGAGAGACAAAATCAACGCTCACGAAACGGGAATTTAATTCCGAACCCTCCTAAACTATACTTACGTAAACAAAAACGAAAAGAAACGTTTGAATAGTTTTGAGATAGCCAAAGACCGTGTTACGTTTTTGGTGTGTTGCAGCATGAACGAGATAAAAAGAAGAGTTGCTCCTGATTGTAAAATCCAAGTCGCCGCCGTGTTTCAAGAACATCAAAGAACTTCTAATGAACTACTATTTTTTGTCGAACGCATTAATAACAGGCACAATTTAAGAGAAGTGGCTTCGTGCTCTTTGAACCCTAATTCCAGCGTCGGAACTGCACGATCCTCCTGCTGGCGGACAAGTATTCCGCCCATGCGAAAGTCGAAGGATTGGAAACCATAACCATCAAATTTCTCCCTCCAAACCGGCATCAATCATTAAACCGTCTGACGTGGACATCATTCGCGCCCTCAAAACCCACTTTTGCTTGTAGATTCGCTAAAAAAATATCGACATGATTGAAGACATTGAAGAACGAGGATTAATTGCGAATAGAAGTTGTGAAAACCATCTCAATCATGGATGCAATGATCATGCTCTCTGCAGTATGATCTAAAGTGAAATAAACCACAATTCAGAATTGTTGGCACAAAGGAGGTTTGGTGAACCAAGATCCTCCTATACAGGCTGTTGCTTCTCTAATTCCCCTTCAACCGCCACCTGGTGTGGCAAAACAAGAATTTGAAGCGTAAAATGATACATATAAAAACATTGAAAACGTAGTGCAAGAACTCACCGATGAAGAAAAGACGGCTGAGCTTGTGGTAAGAATAAAAAGCCAGAAATAGGATGAAAACAAAGCAGACTTCGATATCAAGTGCGAAGAAGAAGCGCCGCCAGTAACAAAGGTTGCCGAAATGTGCAAGACTCTCGAACCTTTGAAACGTGGTTTGCTTCAATCGGGTTTTGCAGGAATGCGTGACTTTGAAGTTATGCGGATCTCAGTGCAGGACCATTTGAGGAAGTGCGTTGCTACAAAGCAAACAAAGCTTTATAATTTTATAATGCGAAATTAAACGACTTTAATGTGCAAAATAATACTCTACTCTAAGAAAATAAAAGATACCTGTACTAAGTATTTTGGTTGGGAAGTATTTAATCGTAGACCGTCGATTATAGTAGCCATGTGTTGCATGTAGAGTGTAAAGAAAAAGTAGAATTGAGAGAGACAGAATAAGGATATGAGTATAAGCAGGGAATAAAGAAGGATATTTAGAATAAGGAGGGGAATAAAAGTGAAGGAGAATAATGAGACTAATAAATAGGTAGAATTTGAAGAGGAATTAAGAGAGAGAATAAAGGAGAGAAAGAGAAAAGGATTACATATAGGAAGAGAAACAAAGAACGTAAAAGGAAATATACAGAGGACGAAAGAGATCGAATTGGAACTGGAAGAGATTGAGAAAATAAGCTAACGAATAATGGTGGCAAAGGCTGACGTTGCGGCATTTAATTATAAGTAGATTTAAAATTAACCTTTAAAATAGAATTACCAAATAGTAAAATGTTAAGGAATAAATAGGAATAATTATTCGTTTGTTCCTTTTTAAGAACAACTTCATTAGTATTATAATCATAAAAGAATTAAATGGGGAACAGAGAAGGGATAGGAAGATTAAGTACGGTGTGAGAAATGGTTAATATGCAAAAGGAAGCCGCATGCAAGCCACCATAATCAGTCAACCTTGAAAAAAGTTACCACCAGGTTATATATATATATATATATATATATATATATATATATATATATATATATATATATTAGTGTAGTTGGGTAGCAGTCTTACTTGAATGCAAATTTTGTTTAAGACCATTGTGTATTTTGACTTAATGAATTTCCTTTGGAGCCTTTCTTTTCTTCTAACTATCTTTTTCATTCCAACTTGTAGATGGTGGATTACTTCTCCAGTATTCTTCTCTTTTTTAAATGAATGTGTTTGGTAAAAAACAAACTAAATTGCGAAGCTTTCGATCTTATTCGATCATCTACCGGAGCGTTTTGAAATGTTCTTGCCTCCTTTACTGATGTAAGGAGTTGAGTGAGGATCTGGCAGAAAGTGAAAGAAGTTAAAGTTGATGTAATAAGGAAGAAAAATGTGTGGTAGGTATATAAAGATAAAAAGAATTTGAGATTTGCCCTGGTGTAGAGGGCATCTCTCAGGTTTTTTCTTGAATCTTGTTTTCTCTTCCTCCCATTTGTAATTTTTTTGGTTAGTTTTTTTTTTACATATCCATATATATATATATATATATATATATATATATACTTCTCACAGATACACACACACACACACACACATATATATATATATATATATATATATATATATATATATATATATATATATATATATATATATATATTAATTAAATAAATAGATTTCTATTTTTCCCCGTCGCGCCATTCAAGCCTTCAAGTTTTTTGTTTGCTATATATAATTTTCTTTGTATTTTAAATAACAATTCATAATTCTTATTTTGCCGGTGTTTAGGTTTTCGTTTCATTTCCGTTTGTTTTGTTTTAGTAGTGGGCACTTCACCTCTTTTTCTTCAATTTTTATTACACTTAGTTGGTTGTGTTATTCTTGGTTAGGTATATATTCCTTTCGGTTTTCTTGGGAGCAGTTTCTTGCACTCGGGAATAGGGCTTGCCTGGTGGTGCGTTCCCTAATTGCTCTCGGAAATTCTAGATCGAGGTTCAAGTTCGGGAGTACTTCATTTTCGATCTTGTCTCAGGTCTTTCTCCTTAGCCTTTGGAGTTCCATATTCAGTAGGTTAAGACCTGTTCTTGCGTGCAGTTCTGTTTGCTGTATATGGTCCATTCTTTGTGCTCCAGCTATAAGCCGGGCTGCTTTCTTCTGCACTCTCTGCATTTGTCTGAGAGAGGTGGAACTCGCTGCCTGCATGAATACTGCCGGGTACACTAAGGTCAAGCGTACTAGAGCAGTGTATAGCTTCTTGAGATTTTTGGAGCGGATGCTTTTAAATATCGACAGTTTTCCGAGTTGTATTTTAGCTAGGGAGATTCTGTTGTTAATGTGCACTTTGTATCATTTTGATGTTAAGTGCAGACCTAGGACTTTGCCTAGATTTCCATACGTGTATATTTCGCCGTCCACTAAGACAGCAACACGTTTTCCGCGTTTTATTGGAAGGATCTGGAACTTTCAGCGGTTGGTCTTGATTTTCTAGTTTCGTTCGTTGACTGATGTTATCGATTCCGATGGCTGTCTGCCTTGCTTGAAATCAAACCTGTTTGTAGTAGCTAGGGGTGATTTGTGTGATGTCATCTGCAAACTGCAGTTACATCACGTCCTCCCCTACTAGATCAGGTAAGTTCATTGTGTACACAAGGTACATCAGCGGACTCAAACAACCACCTTGTGGAACACCCGCCTCAAGTTCGAACTCGGTCCTATGTAGCTCTCGATCTAAATTTGGGCTTTTCTGTGCATGATAAAGGTCATAGAGGATCCTTTCCGGGATGGGATTCAGCTGGAGGCCTAAGACCTTATATTGTAGACCTCTTAGCTAAACCTTATCGAAGGCCTTTTGTACATCTCGCATCATCACGTCTACGTATTTCCTCTCAGATTTACAGCGGGCGAGCTTTTCGGTGAGAAGGGCAAGGGCTGTGTCCGTCCCCCTTCTCTTGCGGAACCCGTGTTGTTGAAGGCTGTAGGCTTCCAGCTCGGTCAGTTGGTTTTGTATCCCTTTGGTTAGAAGCTTTTCTAACCAAACAAATAAAATAAAATAGGTAAATAAAAAATACAATAAAATAAATGGGAGAATAGGGCAAAACTCAACTTCTTTTTATGTTTATATACCTACCACACATTTCCTACTTATTACATCAATTTCAATTTCAATTTTCTTTCACTTTGCTAGCTCGGAAATCTTGGTAAAATTACTGGCAGATTTACCACAGAACTCGGCAAAGGAGGAAAAGTTTGGCGAATTGGTTTTTTTTTTCAAAAAAGACGCCTCCGAGAACCATTTTTCAGGAAAGAGAGATACTCATCACCATTCACCCACCATTAATAATATTCACTTTTCTTTTTTAGAGGCCCCACTTAGGCAGATGACTGCTTAAGTCCCCAGCCCTGCCCCCCTAAGTAACCTTCTACCGGATGTGAGGAGGGATTGCCAATCATTTTTCATCCCAACTATGCCGAGCTGTTGCCACGGAATAATTGGAGGCATTGGAGAAAGCTGGTTTGAGGATTAGCCCACAGCCGAGAACAATGTCAGAAACAATTCCGGACAAACGGCGGACTGCTACCTCCGCTGCTCATTACAGCGGGGGCCCCTTCCAGGACCAGAGAGGGACATACAACCCTTGGAGGGGGCGGTGTTGTCAATAAGTCCGCCATACAATCATACCATCTTATGACTTACTCTAAAAGGCAATTCCTTCTATTGTCGAGGCGGTGGGCAAACGAGGAGGGGCTCTCTTCTCCCAAGGCAAATAAATAAACCAAAAACGTAAAAACCAAAAGCTCTGAAGAACACGGATTGGTATGTACACATTCAAAATAAAAAGATAAGAATTTAAGAAAGAAAGTAAGTGCACCCCCTCCACAAGGAGCTGCATACAAGCAGATATGGCAGACTCCAGTGCTGCAAGGGTACCGCTATGAACAGTGAGCGGCCTAGAAAAACAGAGTAAGGAGACAGTTTACGAAACCTTATTCGGAAGCCTAAATGTGGCAGTCCTTCGCCTGATCGACTCTCCGACAGGATACGTAGCTATATGTAAAAAATAAAAGGATGTTGAGGCCCTCACAAAAGAAGATGGGATAAAAATCCTGAGGGGAATAAACCTTCAACCAAGTACCCCTCCCCCCCAGATACAGGCACACATAAGTGTGATCTGCCGAAAGCTGGACCCCTAGCTCGGCCAACACACAAAGGAGGAAATCAAAGAAGAAATAGGAAGAAACCAGCAGGGGGCGAGCATTACCGAAGTGGTAAAATTTAAAAACAGAAGAGATAGCACGGAATACAGCCATGTGTTTAAGATCATCTTTGGCGATACCACGATGGCAACCAAGGCGAAGGAGAGTGGGCTACTGCTCTTCAATGCAAAAATAAGCGGGAAACAAATAGAGAGGGAGGAGTTTACCCCACTCCAAATATGCTTCAGGTGTTTTAACTTAGAGAACCATGCCACAAAAGATTGCAAGGAGCAGGAACTAACCTCCTCTAGATGCAGTGGCAAAGGACATGGCTGGCGGGAATGCCAGGCAGACGAAGAAAAATGCCCAAATTATGGACAAAATCACGGGACTATGGCCATGTCTTCCCCAAAGAAGAAGGAGGTGCTTAAAAGAAAAGCAGACAAAAAAAGGCGGAGGGAATAAGGAGAGCGAATATCTCCTATGCCCAAGCAGCAAAAGCCATTCCCGCAAGGACAGTAGAAAGTGCCGCTCCAAACACATACCTGAAAATAGGGAATAAAATTCTAAGAAAATCCTCACGTGTATTTTGTACGCGTACGTGAGAAACCTCACAAACCAGGGCTGCTTCGCGACTGAGCTAAACACCATGCTCAAAAAGAAGAGTTTCGAATAAATGTGGTTCCCAGAAAACCCTCCTTCGGGGGACGTCCTGCAATCGCAATATGAACCCGAGGAAGAAGCCCCAGCAACACGGTTTCCACCAAGTGAAGTTAGAAAGGAAGTAAATGAAGACCAGGAGACAAACCAAGCCACTCACAAAACCAAAAATAGGGACCCAAGGATAAATGCCATAAAAAAAGAGAAATACAGGAGAAAAAAGCAGCAAGGATTATTAAGCAAGTTGAGGGTAACTTCACAAGCTCCACATCCTCCTCTGAAGGCAAAGAAGAGTAGATCCAACTCCCAAAAGAAAGCAAGAGGTCGAGGAGTAGTAGCAGGAAAAAGGTTCCCAAACAACCCACTAAATTTTATTGAGAAGAGCTACATATGCGAGTCTACAAGACTGAACACACCCCATTCCCAGACAACCCCACCATTAGGGAGATTGTTGAAGGGGTAAAGACCGGCCAATTAAAGTGGACCTATGATGTGCAGGCGCAAGAGGCAATTGTAGATGAAGCGCTCATGGCGGCAAAGATTGAATTGCACAAGGACTCCTGCCTCACTATAAGTGAAGCAAAGTATGGAAAAATAAGAAATGGATAAGAGAGACGGAATAAGAAGTAAAGGAGAACGCACACACTCACATAGACTACAAGAACACCAAACAAACAAAACATGGAAAACAAAAACAGCACGCTAAAAGTACTCTAACTAAACACTAATGTATGGGAAGGGAAATCGATTCACTACGAAAACATAATCCGTACAGTGGATCCCGACCTGATCGTCATATCTGAACACGGTGTAAACAGAAACTACCACAATAAAAATACCAAATTACACTGTGATCACAAAAAAACATACACAAGAAAGATACGACGGCGCAGCCATCGCGATCCGGAAAATATAACATACAAAACACTTCCAGACTTAGAAGAATCATTCGTGGCTGTCGAAATTCCAACCCTGGTGGGAGGCCTCACTGTGGCAGTGCCCTATCAGCCGCCCCGCCGAAAGTACCTGCCGATTCCCAACTTTTTCAACATCTTTGGGCGAGGAAAAATGGCGTTGCTAGGTGGAGACCTAAACACCAGTTGCACACATTCTTGTTACAGTAACACCAACCAAGGAGGAAGGAATTTGGAACTACTCTTCGAAAGAGATAGACTCCAGAGAGTGAGACCGTATTTCCCAACTTACCTAACGAAACGTTCGGCAACCAAACCGGACATAGTGTTGTCGAGCCGCAACTTCCTGTATAAGTCTAAATACCTCCATGCATTAGTACATACATAAATATACCGACACAGGTGCGTGTCCCTCCTGCCCTATTCCAAATTCGTCTTCTCGCATCGAATATCCTTTTTGCGCCTTTAAGATAAATAAATTCGCGGCCGGCCACACAGGAAAATGTCTGCCTCAAAAGACATCTGCCAGTCGACGAAGGCCCGAGTTTCTTCGCGCCGTCATAAACCTGCGACTTGAGACGAGGATAGCTCGGAAGGCAGCGAGGTGTGAATGTTTAGCATCTCCTGGCGGCAGACGAAAGGACTTTTTGCACGACGATAAGAATTTTATGAGAATCCGGTGCTCTTTCTCGATTTTAGCTTTTGAGGAAAATAAAAGAGGAAATTCTCCTTGGGGCTGGGCAGAAGATCTGGGACCTACGTTGTGTGTGGAGCTAGTCCCACAAAGGAAACAGTTCGCCAGTTGCAAGGAAAAAACTTCAGGGAATTTGTTGTTGCCGTCACGGTACTTGTATGTGCTAAACTTCTCGCAGACCCCCCTTCCCTTCAGAGTCAGAGTTTACACAGGACCTTCCTCTGCGGATTACCCTAGACGCAGCTAGGTAATCATTTTTGGATACCCACTCCAGGTGCCAATAATCGGAACCGACACTTCGAGGAGAAGGATTCCGATTTGAGTCACAGTTTGACTCGCCTTCGCAATCCGGCCTAGGATCATTATATCAGGACACCGGTCAAGGATTGCCCCCAACATTTGGTAACCTCAAACGACAGGGCTAAGTGCGAACGTCGTTAGAAGGAGAAGACATTCACCGTCATTCTCCAAATACTTACGAGAAGGGCATGTCTCATGATTGACGGACACAGAGGACCCGAATTCGAACTCAAGGCGAGCGTTCCACAGGGAAGTTGCCTAAGCCCACTGCTTTACTTGTCTTTACCATCGACGCTCAACACTGGGGCACAGGGACACGATGTATCTGCAATTTGCAGATAGGGTCACCCAGATCGTCCCGTGTCCGGTGAAGAAAGGGAGGGAACAGGCAATGCGTACAATAGCGGAAATCAACAACATCAACCGGTACGAGAGACGCGGGAAGATAAGAATTAATAGGGACAAGTTCAAAATCGTCCCACTGAGCCGCACGTTGACGTAGCCCATCATCATCGATTGGAGGAGATACGACTACTCCACGAAAGCACTGTACTGGGCCTAAAGATCTCCGACCAAGGATACTCGAGACACTACACGGAGAGGCGGAACTTGGCAAAGAGAGAAATCTCCAAGCTATACACGTTTAGAGATCTTAGCTCGGCCAACATTACAAAAATATACCTGATGTACGTCCGGGCTAAGCTCATCTACCCCGCAGTAGTGACTCAAAAGGTCAACAAGACTTCAATGAGAAAACTGCAACGAGTACAGAACTCCACATCTTTACTAATTAATAAAGATAGAAGGCGTGACCAACATCGCCAAAGGGATCTCCATACAAAGAAAAAACTGTATCCTGTTAACATTTTCACCCAGAAATTTGAAAGAAGGGTCTGGTTAACCCTTACGAACGATGTCATTCCGGAATTATAGGAAACTAGTGGCAGATAAACCTTTTTCAGTTTGACCAACATAAAACTCCTTACAAAAAGTACAGGGAATTGCATAAATACAGGAAAGTTTATTAAAGGGCGAATTATTAATTAATAAATTCTTTAAAACTAACTTAGAGGTAAAAACGACATGAACATTAAATGAGGACAAAAGCTTGAAGATATGTCTAAAATTATCATTATAGGGAAGACACAAAATATTTTTGATGAAGAAAGTTTGTTATCATTATTGTCAAAAGATTTTTTTGCTGAAGCCAAGGCACTATCTAAAACATATAGGGGGTACTTTAGATCCCTACTAATATTATATATACACTTAAGCTCTAGGTCTAAAAAATCAGGATTACAAACACGTAGTGCGCGTAAAAACATGGAAAGAAAAGTAAATTTTTTGACAACAGTAGGATGGTTCGAGTAAAAATGAATATACAGAGGAATATGGGTAGGTTTTCTGAAATTAGAAAATTTAAACCTTTGCACAGTACGATGAACAAGACAGTCTAAAAAATGAAGTTTACCTTCAAGTTAAACTTCATAAGTGAACTTTATAGATGATAGTAAGTTATTCAGTTCATTCAGAAAAGCCTCAATATCCCAATCATTGGGCCAAGTACAAAATACATCATCGACATACCTAAGCCAAATAGCATTTCTTGATGGGCTTTTTAAACTTGATAATTGTATAAGTGAAAGAATATGTAAACAATATTAAAAAGCTCTCTCAGGTTTTATATAGCATATTTTACATAACAATCTCTCTATTCTTTTGTTTCGTTTTTAGGGATACGTGTCGTTAGTCCACATTTCTTTAACATTTATTTTTGTACTTTCCCCTGAAGAGGTCTTAACAACGAAAGAGCTTGGACTCTCGGTTGTTTGTTTTTTTCCTTGGGAATTTCATGCATTCGAAGATCACGTGCTGATTTGTGATTATTTTTTGTGCATATATATATATATATATATATATATATATATATATATATATATATATATATATATATATATATATATATATATATATTCGGCTAACGAATTGATGGACGCAAACTTCAGACGAAGTATAAACAGAATAAACCGGACAGAGCCGAAGACGTTTCGTAACATTTACTGCAAACCTGACAAAGGTCGTGGTGTAGTTGTTTTAGATAAGGATTACTAATACTGTACACTCTTCCGCACTTAAAATTGAGACAAGATTAAACGGGTTACTTAGGAAATTAAAGGATTCTAACGCCCTCCCTGAACATATGTATAACAATTTGTTTTTTTTCTGAATCATCACCTGGAGTTCTTTATGGTCTTCTTTTAAGGCTTATCTTTGCAGCATATAAGACATTTGATTTGAACTAGGGAAGTTTCTCTTTCCCGTTTTAGCCCCTGTAACCTCTAATGAATTTACTCTTAATAATTCGCATTTGTTTCCAGAAGAGATTAAGAACTTTTCTCAGGCAAACAAATACTTCAGGGTCAGCTTTGATGTTGAGAGTTTATTCACTAATATTCCTCATGCTGAAACGATCCAAATTTGTGTCAATTCCCTCTTTCGTAATTCCACTTGTGTATTAGGTTTAACTAAGACCTTATTCCAAACTCTCCTTGAACTTGCTGTTTGTAATTCATTCTTTTTGTTAAATGGCATTTTGTAAGAACAACTTGTTTGGGATAGCATGGGTCTTCCTCTAGGCCCCTCGTTGGTAAAGGTTTTCATGGCTTGATGATTGTGCTATTAATTTTCGTCCAGTCTCATATAGACGCTATGTAGATGACACGTTTTTATTATTACGACATGAGTCACATTGTACACTCTTCCTGAATTATTTAAATTTAAAACATCTTAATGTTAAATTTTGCTGTGAGCTCAAAAAACTAATAGCATCTCCTTTCTTGACGTGAAAATTATCCGAGAAGACAATCACTTCACCTCAGTAGTAATGCGGGGTAAATGCCAAGTCTCCCCTTCCCCTCTAGACCACCCTCCGTCGAGTCATGCTAAAAAAGGAGGTGAGGGGGGAGCCATTTTACTCATTAGAGCACGATTCCCTAACAAATATGTTTATTCAAATTCTATCTAGATCATATAAAAAAACCTGGTATTAATTTTCAAAAATATAAAGTTGGATTAAAAATACGAGGGGCGGTCAATAATTTTTGCGAATCAGTAGGGCAAAAAAGAGGAAGGGGGATGACTGTTTGTGGGGGTGTTACGACAAGTTATGACAAGTCAGGACCTGTAGCCGCACGCTCCTCCCTGTCTATTTAAGAAGCAGTAGCTGATTGCAGAACAATGGAGAAGGTTAAGCACCGCGCAGTGATCAAATTTTTGACCAAGGAAGGCAAGAATGCAAAAGAGATCCATGAACGCATGGTTGCAGTGTACACCGGCACCGCTCCTTCCTATGCAACCATTACTCGCTGGAATAGGGAGTTCCGCCATGGTCGTGAGTCCCTCGAAGATGACACACGTCCAGGGCGCCCGTCAGATGTGACCAACGAGGAAAATGTGGCCCGTGTAGAGAGGATGATCCTCGAAAATCGACGGGTGAAGGTCGAAGAAATCGAGCAAGAACTGGGAATATCACATGGAAGTGTTATCAACATCATCCACGACAATTTGGCCATGACCAAAGTCTTGCCCGTTGAGTCCCTAGAAACCTCACGCCCCATGATCGACTTCAACGTCGTCAAAGTTCACAAGGCCAGAGTTGCACAAGCTGCCCTGCGCGAGTGCGGATTCGTGGAGCTCAACCATCCCCTCTACAGTCCAGACCTGGCCCCTAGCGACTACCTTTTATTGCGAAAGCTGAAGGTTGCACTGCGTGGACGCTGGTTTGGGGAAGATGAAGATGTCCAGCTCGCCGTCCAGGAGTGGATTGAACAGCAGTCGGGAGATTTCTGGTTGTCAGGAATTCGAAGCCTCAGGGACAAGTGGTGCAAGTGCAGTGAAGTCGAGGGAAGTTATATTGAAAAATAATAGGACACTTTTCCTCATATCTCGTTTCCTTATATCCGAATGGCAAAACTTATTGACCGCCCCCGTACATATTGATAATATTTATCCGTTGCATGTTAAATACCGTTTTCCTGACCAGATTAACCCAGCTCTTTTGATTCAGAGAATCAGTAAATGTTTACAATGTAATAAGGTTGCGGACATCCATGAAATTCTAATTGAAATTATGTATTTTAACCTATATCTAAAATAAAAAATAAGTTGGTTTTTAAGTTAAGCTGTCTTTTATTAAATAGTTATATAAGAGTGTAAACGAATCAGATATTCATTTAAAAATGAACCGTCGATTGTGACACTTATATACATCCCCGAGTCTGCCAACATCTTTTGGTGGGGTAAATCGGCTACTCCAATCTGTAAAAAAGATCGCTAAAAGATCTGATGTGGAAAGCTTTCTGTCAGATTTGGGATAGCTATACACTACATAAACCCGTACGAAAAAGATTCAAAACAAAACACGTAAAACCACAATCTTAAAAAGAGAATTGGCAACTAGATCTAACTACTATGTATACGTTTTAAAGTTTTAATTATGGTGTACGATACATACTCTTTGTAATTGACGTATATTCTAGATATCTCTGGCTAATTCCTTTAAAGGAGAAGACGGATCAGGAGGTAACGAATGCTTTACGAAATTTCATTGAAGAAACCTGATAGATTCCAGGCTATATATGTCTGTTGATGGAGGAGAGTTTAAAGGAAAGATGAAAGTCTTATTGAGTGAATATATTATCGGCGTATACCTTATTCACTCATAAAACAAAGCTAGTCTTGTAGAGCGAGTAGTACAAAGAACAATAAAGGAAAGACTTTTCAGATATTTTACTTATAATAATACATGGAAATACATCGACGTGTTAGATGATTTTGCAAGGGCTTATAATAATTCTAGACATAGAATGATTGGAAACACACCATTTAAAGTTATACACGATGTTGCTATACCGAAACCGAGATCTGAAGTTAAAAAAAAGAGGTTTCTAGATAAAATCGGTGATTATGTTCGAATCTGACGCGTTTCCAGTAATTATAAAAAAAAGATACGAAGTTGGGTGGACTGAGGAAATCTACAAGATATATAGGATTTCAAAACTATTAGAGCTCTATTGTATTGAAGATTTAAATGGAGAACATATTGAAGGTGGGGTTTATGAACAAGAACTACAGAAAGGAAAGTTTGACTCCCGTAATAAATATGTAGTGGAGAGGATAGTTAAAGCGAAAGGGCGTGGAAAAAACAAGAGATATTTAGTAAAATGGTGGTGATACCCCAAATCGTTTAATTCATACATCAAGGCATGTGACATCACACACCAGCCTTGAGCACATGCATTCGTGGAATTATATAAAGGTAGGAGATGGAGAAGCTTTTTATCATTTGTGAAGATGGAGTCAGAGAGTTTTTACGTTACCCTTCTTTCCTCATCCTCCCTGGATATTTACCCTCAAAATACTCTGCCTGACTATAGAATTGAATTGCACAAATCTATTATAACAAACCACAGTCAGTATGAGGTAGGGCCTTGTGAGTTTCAATTTACAGGGAATATCTATAATATTACTAAGCCTACACACGCATTCACAGACTATGTTGAAAATGGCCTTGGGGCCTGTATGCAATTGGTCAATATTCTGAGCTTAGTCCTGGTTTTAAGATGTCTGTACTTGAACCCTTCGAAGTAGAGACACACTATCCTCGTTCACATCCCATTGATTTACCCAACTATTATATGGGTCAACTTAAAGAGAGATTATTGGACATCATGGAAAATAAGCCAAACACATATTGCAGATAGGTAGACGACATCTACATCAACGTTCAAAACGAAGAACATCTGATAAACATCAAGCAGCATTTTGAGGAGAATTCTGTGTTAAAATTCACTTATGAATTGAGCACAGGCAATAAACTCCCTTTCTTGGACATTGAAGTTCAAAACATCAATGGTAGCTACATCACTAAAGTACATAGAAAACGTACTGACATGGGAAGATGCCTTAATGCAGAGAGTGAATGCCCAGAAAGATATAAATTAAGCGTAATCGGCTCATACATCCGCCGAGCACATAAATGCTGCTCTACGTGAGAACTTTTCCACCAAGAGATAGCATGAGTAAAAACAAACACTCGTGATCAGCGGTTTCTCAAACAGCATGATTGACAAACAACGGATAAAACTGAAAGTAATCAGAGGGAAGTCAACAACATCAAAGTGTATTACAGAAATCAGATGTCCACGGCTTATAAAATAGATGAAAAAACACCAAGGTGATTATTAACCGTAACATCAAGGTTAAAAAGCAAATGGATTAAATTCAACTCATTATATATTATATAACAACAAAAGCCAGCAATCTCCTGACGAAAAAACAACAGCTTCCCAAACTCCTCGAATCTCAAATGAACCAACATAGTTTACGAGTTCATCTTCCCCGATAAAGGTTGTAAGCTTTATAACAACTCGAAATATATTGGCATGAAAACTACTACACTTTCGAGACGTTTACCCATGCATCTGCAAAGTGGACAGCTTAAAAATCATATGGAGAGTGCACATAACACTAACCTAACGAGAGATATGGTAGTTGACAACACCGTTATTAAAAGAAAAGAGGTTAATAAAGCTAGGCTGGACATCTTAGAAGCCATATTAATAAAGGAAGATAAGCGGGCCATCAACAGTCAAGCGACAAGCTGGAATTTCACATTAAAAATATTTTAAAATTCCACTTCCCAGACTAGCCCGTTACACTCAATTTCGGCGGAATAAATACCCCTAAAAAATTGTTTTCTTTCATTCTGTCAGATCCTCACTCCACTCATTATATCGGTAAAGGAGGCAAGAACATATCAAGAGGCTCTGAAGATTATCGAATAAAAAGGATAGTTGGAAGAAGAGAAATACACCATGGTTTTCAACAAAATTTGCATATATATATATATATATATATATATATATATATATATATATGGGATTCATTGAAGTCTACAGCAACGGCTGCATTGTTTACTTTTGGCTGCAGCTTTCTTATAGCTTTGACTATTGACTCAACAAATGACTCTCGGCGAGGAAAATTGCTCGGAAGAGGCATAACTTTATTTGCCCAGACGTCTTTCGACCCAACAGTTGGTCATCTTCGGGGCAGAATGATGAAATTCATTTCATTTCATGTAGACAGATAGAATAAGATGGGTAATAAGTTATGAAGAGTTGGGAGGGCAAAAATAACTAGAGGATGAATGAAGTAGTAGATATAGATGATGCCCGGTGTTCGGGCCATCTTCCTTGTTTGATTTTCTTGAACTACTGCGGGATCTTTTTCATTTCCTTTGATGTTATTATTTCAATGTCCTATTGTGGGATCTTTTCTTTTCTTGTTTCTTGTTTATTTATTTATTCTATATCTTTCTTTCTTTCTTTTTACTATTTTGTATTTGTTGAGTTGTGTTTTCATTTTGTTGTTTTACCTTTATATTTTCTTCTCTTTCGATTTGTTCAGGAGTATATAGGTGCTGGTTCCGGTTTTCTGGTGTTGGGGAGGTTTCGTTTGAAGACACCTCTTTCTCTGTCAAGTTCAAGGGCTGTTAGAGCCTCGGGAGAATGTCTTCCAGCTTTGACCATATATCTCTTCCTCTTTTGTAGAGATAGATGTTTATTGGTTCCAGTCCTATTTCTTCGTGAAAGCTCCTCGAGGTCCGGAAGTCCTACCACTTTGTGTTGGTGATATACTTAAGACCTCGATTTTGCACTCTCTGGAGTCTTATTATATCCTTCTTCGAAGCATCATTTAGCGGTATGGCAGGATACACCAGTTTGGACCTAATAAAAATGTTGTAAAGCCTTTTCTTATTACGTTGGTTAAGGTATTTAAATCTTGATAGTTTGTCTAATTCAGTACTTTCAATCTCTATCTCTCTCCTGTAACGTTCCTTTGGAGAACGTTTTATCCTAAGATCTTCTGCTTGTCGTCGTCCGTGACTCCAGTTTCTGCCCTCAGAAGTATGTCTAGATCCAGTTCTCGATATATGTTACACAACTGTTGTTCATATGCCAGCCACCCCTGTACATTATGTGCTAGAATAGTTAACCTATTTCTGGTTGCCATCTTGAGAGTCAGCTCCGCCTGATGGCTTATAGTTGTAAGGTCTGCTTGGGCGAATCTTCTTAAGGAAGGATGTTTCGTAGGTCTTGAAGTTGTCGTCGTACAGCTTTACTTTGCCATTCAGTAATGCTGCCTTGACCAATTTTTCGTCAAGGATGAGTCGTAGCACCACTTGAAGTGGCCTCTTCTAACTCTTGTAGCCACGAACTCGAGGGTTATCTTTCTTTGTTGTGTGATCTGAGAGTTGAGCGTGATGGTGAGTCTTATTTCTTTACCGTCATATTAAAGTTCATCCTGCTGTTGTGAAACCCCTCGCACCTCCCCCTCCTCTTGTTTTTTTAATGTTCTTTGGATTTTTTCTGGGTTTTTCGGCCTGAGCGTGATAAACCGGCTCGCCTATTCGTCTGCAGCTTCTTTCTCTGTCTTTCTAGGTTCTTTTTCCTGAGCTTTTGTTTCCTTTGCTGGTTTGGTTGTGTCTGCCGGTGCTACCTCGGTGCATGTGACTGAAAGAACTTTGTCAGATTGCGGGTTTTCCGGAAACGTGATAGGCTCTAGTCCATTAGCATTCAGCATCTTGTTGACCTCGCAATTGAATGAGCTAGGACAGGCTAGGTTCATTACGAGCACGTGCATAATGTATGCCAGCATTTTTGGAGGTGTCGCGTTTGTGAGCTGCAGAACTATTTGGGGTTGAGCTGTATTAGCGTCAGTTTATGGTGGAGTCTTGGCGACTGCCGCGTAAGCGTAAAAGTTACTCGGACTTTCTGCCACTTTTCTCTTCTTTTTTAGATGTTCCTTCCTGACTGGGCACTTCATGATTAAGGTCCGATGGGGCCCCAAGCGGTTGATGCACATTTTCATATCACCGACGCAATACATCCAGTCATGACCGGTTTGTGCGTACTTAGAGCAGATCTTGACTTTTTTCTTGTCTGAGCAGCTGCTGGTTGGGTGATCTTTTACCTTGTAACAAGAGAAGCAGGTGAGCAATTCGAAGAATCTCTTCCTTTCAATCTGTTCTGGAGAGATTATTATGGAGAATACTTTTAATCGTGCTTCTTTCACCTTGGCCGCCAGCTCTATATCGTTGAACACGATCTTAAATATGTGCGTGATGTTTCTAAATTTTATGACTTCAGCAACCTCTGCCCAATTCTGACTTTTATCTATCTCTTGTTTGATTTCCTCAGCCCACCACTCGCCTAACCATGGGTGGAAATGCCTGCACACGATAGCCTTCTTTGCTGCTAGAGTTGGGGAAGTTTTGGGCTTTAGCCTTATGGCGCTTAGGTTTCTGTTGCTGGTTGTCGAGGCCAGTTTGTCCAAGTCCGCCTGAGTGTCGCAAATAGCGGTGTACCCTCTGGTGACCTTGATTAGTCTTTTTAGACTAATCCTCAGTTTCCCGAAGATCGTTTCAGATACCTTGAATTTGTCGGGTTTTTCGTTCCCAATGTGCCACAGTGGGACTTGAAAGTCCAAAGACTCTCCCGTTCGTTCATGTTTGGGATTCCGTATCATTGGAAGGAACGGCTCCTTCACTTCGTCTCCATCGAGTAGCTATCTCCTTCCCAACAGGCAAGATAGAAACAGGAGGAATCTCCAATCAGTCAATCTCAGCCTGTTTGGTGCCTGTCAGGATCGTCAGAAACAGGAGGTGTCTCTAATCAGACTGACGACCTTTTGATCAGGTCCCGAGGGGTAGGGCTGACCGAGTCCTCGATGCCCGAGAGAAGCCTACTCCCCAGGCCAGGTAGAAACAGGAGAGATCTCCAATCAGTCCACCCGAGCTTGTTGGCACCCCAGCCAGGAGCAGCAGAAGCATCGCACCGTAGCAGGGTTGGTGGCAGAGGCAGCCTCAAAGCCTTCCCGGGACACCTTCAGCAGCTATCGGCGAAAAGTAGAGTTTAATCACGGTGATTCTTTAATAGGCAGTATTGTTTCAGCCGAGGTGGGTAGGGGTGGGGGTCCGTTTAGGAAGGCCCTGATGACGTGGATCTGTTGTTTAACATGTTAGAGCTCATTTTTGCTGGGGTTTGAAAAGTCCTTTTTTCACGGTTTTGGAGGCCTTTTGTGCTTGACTTTGCCTCATTTGCTGGGTTGATGTAGTTCTTGAAGCCAGGTCAGCCATCTACCATACCTCGAATGGTGTTCAAGTTCAACTTAAAGTTAATGAAAGTGGTGAAATGTGTGGTAGCTTTTCATTGGTGTGAAATTGTTTACTAGCTTGCCATGGTGTTGAGGTAATCACTAGCATACATTCTTCTTATTGTTTGTTTCATTTTTATTTATTCTCCGTCAATAATATTACTGACAAAGACGGTCAGGTTCTCCCATTGTTTTATAACTTTTGTTTTTGGTCAGTTCCTCCGTCGTGGCTTTCAAGCCTTTCATGTATGTAGTGTTTTTGCTAACTATTCTTTTCTCGTTTTATATGGGCATTTTTGCCTCTTTTATTTGTACTTTTTAACTTTGTTATTTTCTTTCTACTTAACTTTTATCTTGGGCACTTTGCCTCTTTTTTATCTATGCTTGTTGTTAGTTAATTTATTTTTATTTTCGCTGACTTTGTTATTTAATTATTCATTTCTTATTATTATTTCAAATCTTAGTTTGAGCACTTCGCCTTTTTTTTATTACGTTTTTTATTATTGCTGCTAGACTATCTTATCCTTTTATTTTAGATAACTTTATTGATTATTTATACTTCTCTTCTTTTTATTTTAATTTGATTTTAGCTTGGGCACTTTGCCTCTTTTTTTTCTTTAATACTTTCTATTGTTCTTTCTCCTCTTTTTGTTTCAGGAAGAGTTTTATAAGGCCACTTCACCTCTTTTTATTAAAGTTTATTGTTTTTCTTTGTCTTGTTTCGATTTTTTTATCATTGTTAGGTGTAGATAGGTCTTATATTTTCTCTTGCACAGTTTCTTCCGCTAGGGAATAGAGCTGTTCTTTCTATTGAGCGTTGTCTGAATTGGGGTATGTCTAGATTATTGTTGATAATTTGGAGTGTTTCTTCCTTTAATTTTTTCATGTCTTTCCTCCTAGCCTATTGATCTCCATATTCATCGGTTTGAGTCCGGTTCTATCGTGTAGAACCGATTGTCGAATACGGTAAAGTCAATCCTTTTCGTTCAACTTATAAGGCTTACTTTACATCCCGCAGCACCACGTATACGTACTTTCGCTCAGCTTTGCTGCACGCGAGTTTTTCCGTGAGGGCGAGGGCGGTCTCCGATCCTCGCTCGGCTAATTGTTCTTGAAGCCTGTCATCCAAGAGCTTCTCGTAGACTTTCGCAACGAATTCCATTAGGGAGATTGCCTGTAATTGACTAGTTGATCAGGGGGCTTACCTCCCTTAGGTATGAGATTATATTGCCAATCTTAAAACCATCAGGGAAGTAACTCGTGTTCAGGGAAGCGTTATAAATATTTGTGATTCCTTGAATGATCTGCTGTGGGGCATTTATTAAGTTGATTTTTGTGATGCACGTCCAGCATGGTGCCATTTGTTCAAAAGATCTTACAGTGACCATGACTTCCTCAGGTGTTATGGGAAGGCTATAGCCCGCCATTTCCCTGCCTTCATCTACTTGACATTCTGGGTGCGTGTGGTGTATAATCTGATTCAGGTATTCGATCAGTTGGCCTTAGAATTCCTGGTCGAACTCTTGATTGTCTTCTGGGGTGATACTGAGGACGTTTTTCCAATAATTCCTAAATCTGTCTTCAAGAACCGCCAGGTCCTTTATATTATTTTCGTTCTCTTTTATTCGAGCCTTCGTTTTTCTGGTTTGTCCTTTTAGATTCTTTATTTGGCACCAGAATTTAGCCGCGTTTAGCTCGCTTTAGGTCTTGGCTATCAGGTTGTTCCAGATTTCCTCTTGTTAGAGGTTGATAGCCTCTTTTAGCTCGGTGCTTAGGCACCGAAGAAGCGATCTTCTTTCCCGGTTAGGACATTCCCGTCTTATCTCTTGATACACTTCCCTGTGAACACAAGCAATCTTCCTCATCCCCTCTTTCCATCTGGGCTGAGGAAGGGTTTTTTCCCCAGTTTTGGGTAGGCATTCGCGGTATGCTTCTAGAATGGACGTAGTTATCCTCCCCAGTTCTTCGTCTATTTCTTCCAAGGTGGCGTCGCTTATGTCAGCTGGGGCGTATTGACTTAGTTGTTTTATGGGTGTCGTCTTGTACCTCTGTCTGTTGGTCTGGGACCGTCCGATATTAAAGAACATCCCCAGAAGGGGGTTGTCCGGGAACCACATTTGGTCCCTACCGTTTTTGGAGATCATTTGATTTAGCCTTTTAGCGAACGTTCCTGGGCGCGTAAGATTCATGACGTGCGCATGAAGAATGCACGTCAGAATCTTGGTTGAGTTTTCGTTCTGTAGTTTGAGTTAGATATTTTTCGTGGCAACTTCTGAGAGAGCCACCTTTGTTGCTTGATCGTATGTTGTATTGTCTCTACGCGTTTCCTCTTGTTTCTTTAAGTTGTGTTTCTTTTTTATCACTTATTTCTTTGACAGGGCAGGGCATGGCTATTGACCTTTGTCCCTGCTTGCAGTTGACGCACTTTTCGAAGTTGTGGCTCTTTTCGCTGCATTTGGCGCATGTTTCTTGTGGATCTTTACACTCTTTTGTCGCGTGCTGCTCCATTCTGTAGCACCAAAACCGAAGTTGAACGGAGGACGACCTAATCTCTGTTTCCTTATTCTCTTCATCTTTCATTCATGTGTTTTATTGTAGCATTCATGCCGTTTTGAGTTATCTTAGCTCTGAGCTTTGTTTATGCATTGTTATGTTACTTGTTTTACTTTCCTTACTTTGTTTGACTTTATTTTGTTATCACTTTTTTCACTATTTCACTTAAGTTTCACTTTGTTCACTTGTTTTACTATTAACTTTCATTTCAATATCATTTTTTAAAACTTTTTAATACTATAATTAACTTATTGCACTTTTAGTTCATTTTGTTTGCATTATTTCTGTAAACACTTTTGATCTGTGTTGTCTTCTTTAGTAGGTTGTTTCTTCCTATTTAAGTTGTTTAAATTCGGTTGTTTTATTAGGGTATCAATTTGGTGTCTTAGGTGGTTATTTCATTGGTTAGGTTTGTATATGCTTGTTCCTTATCTCTTTTTGAATCTCTACTTAAGAAAACATGGGTACCTCCTCGATTCTCAGCTGTTGTCTGCCGCTGGGAAATCGAGTGTTAAAGGGGACTCCAGCTCTGGTGTTCGTGTGCTCTGCAAATATCGGAGGTAGATCGTCTATCTTCCTCCATATTTTCTCTGCTTTGTTCCTGATGTTGATGTTGAGCATTTTTAATCCTGCTTCTTGGTGCAGATCCTGTAGTCTACTCTTCTCTTTCCTACGGGTGTTGGTAAATAGGTAGAGAGCTTTATTTTGTATTCCCTGTAGTTCCATTTTTTTTTATCCTTGTTTCACCGTTGATAGGGGTTGGCGGGTATAGTAGTACCTCTCTTCCTAGTGCTAGATAGATTTTTCTTTTATTTTTCATGCCTTACTCTCTTAGATTGTACAATAGGTTAAGCATCGGAATCGCCTTGTTCTTCCTCTACGGTATATGTGGTTTGTAGCCTCTTTTTGTTATTCTAAGTCCTAGCACTTTCTCCTCACTATGATATCTGTAGTTCTGATCTTCAACCACAATTTCATCAGTTTTGTTCCTGGATATGGGGATTATTGTAAATTTCCTGCTGTTTGTCCATATCTTCTAATTTACTTCGTAATTGTTGATGTTGCTGATTTCTAACGCTGTTGTCCTTGCCTGAAAGCGTACGTTCCTGTACGGAGTGACGACTAGTTGGCTTATGTCGTCTGCGAACTGTATGTTTAGGCAACCAGGCATTATTGGTGGTGGCAGGTCTGCTGTATATATTGAATACAGCATGGGGCTGAGACAACCCCCCTGCGAGAGTCCAGCTTTCAATTTGAATCCTGGTCCTGAATAACCATTGATCTTCACATATGATCTTCTGTCTGTGACATAATCGCAGGGAATTCTCTCCAGATTGCTATTCATCTGGAGATTTAAGATCTTATATTGCATTTCTCTAACCCAGACTTTGTCGAATGCTTTTTCCACGTCTCTTAGGACCAGATCGATGTAGTTTTTCTCTGCTTTAGCCTTTGCTATTTTCTCTGTTATTATGCCAAGTGCCATTGTGGTGTCTCTGTCTCTTCTGAATCTGAGCTGATAATCATTATAAAGGTCATTTTCTTCAAGATATTCTTTTAGTCTTCTGTTAAGGATTTTCTCGAAGACTTTACCCATGAATTTCAATAGCGATATTGGTCGATAACTGCTGAGGTTGTTTGTTAATTTTCCTGGCTTTGGGAAGAATATTATTTCGGCTAGTTTATAGCTATCAAGGAAGTAATCGGTGTTTAAGCAGGCGTTAAAAATATTCTTTATGGATGATTATGTTAGGTGCCTTGGTAAGATTAATTCTAATTATTCTTGAGGGGCCTGGCGCGTTCTGCTTGAATGATTGTATTACGCCTTTGATGTCTTCCGTTGTTTTTATAGTCCCCTGTACCCAGAGTTTCCACCCTTTCTCTCTCTACACTTGGTGCTTGTGTGATCTTGTCTATGTTTTTTCGCACGAATGTGTGGACCATTTCGTCTATCTCTGGATTGAAGTCTTTGTCCCCCTCGGGTGTTATGGGCAACACTGATTTCCAGTGATTACGCAAAAGTTCTTCTGTGGTCCTCTCTTCTTGGATCTTTTCTCCGTTCATTTTTAATTGTTATTTTTTTTCTCTCGGGGGTCTGCCTTTAAGTCTATTTATTAGTCTCTAGTTCTCGTTTGGTCTTCTTTCTTCGTCTATTTTTTTTATTAGGCTATCCCATATGTGGTTTTGCTGTTCTTCTATGAGATTCCTCAGTTCTTCTCTCCGTCTTCTGATTTCTTCGTATCGCTCTCTATTTAGTCCATGGAGAATTATTTGGTGTAGTAATCCTCTTAGTTGCCTATTCTTTCTTTTCATTTCCTCTGTCCATCGAGCATGTGGAAGAGTACGGTAATTTGTCTTTGGTATATAATTTTCGTCCTCCTCAATGATCGTTCTTGTTAATCTTGAGTTCTCCTCATCAGTATCTTCCAGGTTGGCGTCAGTGAGATCCTTCGGGACTAAGTTACTTGTATGTAACCTGCCCAGTTTGCTCTCTGGTAATCTGTCCTCGCTGGTGCCGGTACCTGTATCGGGTATTGATTCATGAGCAAATTTGTTCCAACATGGTCGCTACATACAAAAGTAACTGGTTGCATATGGATGTTGTATGACATATTGAATCTACGTAGCACGACGTCTGGCTTTGTAGCTGCATTGCCTCTGACATATGTTGGAAAGTCTGGCCCTATTCTACTGAAAATGTTTCTTCCCAACATCATTTCTAAGTTGGTTCCTATGTTGTTTCCGGAGCGCTATCGATTTGCACTGCACCTGGCATTGAGGTCTCTCATAAACATGGTTGGAAAACCTGTGCCAAAGATTTTAAATATGTAGGTTGTGCAGGGGAAGGTAATTTTTTCTTGGTGCTTGGTATCCCGTCGCTACTATTATTGGCGTTAATTCCTTTTCAATTTTTACGGCCAAGTATGCCTCATCCAAATTATTAACTTCTTTGAACTTCAGCCCTCTTCTTTTTGCTATGCCGTCCTCCTCCCCCTACCGTCATGATGTTCGCTGGAAAGGTTCGCATTTATGACAGTGTAATCAGACAATTTCATTGTTTTCCTTCTGGATTCACTACGTGTTCTGATATTAATATTATGTCTGGATCGATCTCTCTGAAGTTATTTCCTAATGTCGATGTTTTATCGATCCATTCTTGAGTGTTTATTTGCAGAATGCTGAGCTCTCTTCTCCTTTCTGGTTCCATTGTTTATTAAATTTGGTATTCTAGAGATCTCTGGACTTCTGGAGGGTTGAGCTCTTGTCGGGTTCTCCTTCGTTGCCTTTAAACCTACCATTCTTCATACTTTGAAATCTAGAATGGCAGAGAGTAACGCAGTCGCCAGGGTAGATTCGAATTTTATCTTCCATTAAGAGTTTTTGTACTTCTTCGTCGTCTTCTTCTCCTGCCTTTCCTTTGAATGCCCATTTACATTTTCCTTCTTTAATGGCCTAAATGATGTCTTTCTGTTTCTTTTCTCTCGCGAGAGGGGAGCATTGATCGCTGTATACTTTAAGTTTTATTTCCTGTGCTTCCATGCGTACAATTTTGTTTCCTTCATTGCTTTGCACTGACATGTTTGAAATTGCGTTCTCTTTGGTAGTATGTTCCTCGTTGCTCGTTGGTCCCGACGCTGAAGCGACGTTGATTTTAAGGATTTCAAATGAGAGGGGGTTGTCAGGGAACCACATCTTCTTCATTCTATTTTTTCTAGCATTGTATTGAGTGTCGTAGCGAAGGTGCCCGGTTTCCCAATATGCATCAATGGGCATAAAGTATGCATGTGAGCACTTCTGTTTATGTCCCATTTGGCACAGTTAGATGGTATGTGCTTCCTGCATTTGCTTCACAGTTGCTTTATCTACTCCTGCGTATTTTGAATTTCTTTTAGTTTCCTCTTCGTTTCTCGCTTCTCTTTCCTTTCATTCTATTATCTCCTCTCTTTTGGCACATGCCATTGCCATTTTCCTATGTGGCCAATGGCAGTTCACGCATTTCTTAGTACTTTCCTTGCACTTTCTACATTCGTGGTTCTTCTGTGCGCACTCAGAACATACTGTATCCTCCTCAGTGCAGTCACGCGTCAAGTGGTCCTCCATCTTATAGCAGCGGACGCACATTTGAATATTAATATGTTTCTCACGCTCCATGTTCTCTTGTGGAATTCTCATGTTGAACATGAGCAGTCCTCGTTGGAATATTTTTGCTGCCATGTCTGTTGTTGCACACACAATTTTAAAGACATGTGCGTGGTGGCCAAATTTAATTATTTCATTTATTTTTATGCCTTCATGATTTTTTTCTATTTCTTCTTTCATTTCCTCTTTGTCATGGGAACCCACCCAAACGTCGACTTTCCTGAATATGATACTTCTCTTTGTAGTTATCTGGGGAGAGATTTGGGGCATTAGTGTCTCTTAAGTGCCTCTATTCGTTCCTGGGACACCAATTTTTCTACTTATTTTTCCTTGCTTGCGATTAACACGTAGCCATTTGGGATATCGATAATTTTGGCGAGGGATACTTTTATCTGTCCAAATAATGTCTCTCAGAGTTTTCCTTTGTGGTGCTTGATCTCCTGGTCAATTGTCCGTAGAGGTACTCGTAGGCATTCCAGGCTGCCTTCTTTGCCTAGAGGGGGATGATCTCCCATCCTTTTGCTAGTCGAGGGCCTAGGTGCTCTTTTCTTCGTTCCTTCCTCCGAAGCCTATGTTTGTTTTCTTCCTTCCTCTCTAAATCTGTAAAAAAGGACAGTGAAAACGTCCTACTTATTTTAGCGCTTCATGACTACCCTACCTATAAAGGCCTAAGGTATGTGGCGCATGCACAGAATTTCGGGCTCGTGTCTTAAGGACCCCCTTCTTCGCGCCCCTTATTGGAGCTTTCTTCTTGGGTTCACTATACCCTACTTTAAGTGGCTCTGTGCGCAGCGGTGGTCGTGTTATGTCGCTTTTAGTCGGTGAAGTAAGTGTAGGTCAAAGAGTGGAATAAGGAGGAATTAAGGAGGAATTACCCTTTTAGGGTCAGCACCCCGCCCACTGGAAACAGGAGGAATCTCCAATCAGTCCAGAGGGCGCATATATTTCTTCTTTCTTGAAGTTAACTTTAATGAAAAGTGAACTTTTACTTAAGCGCGCTCACAGCTCTCCGTTGTAAAAAAGAATCCAAATTCAGTACCATCCCTCGAATGGTGAAATAAAATGAAATAAAATGAAAAAAAAAAGGTGGGAGACAAATAACAGATCCTCCGACTCTCCTCCCACTCCCCTTGGCTCTCATGGGGCGGCCAAGTAGGGAGGTGGGGAGGCCCGGTACTCCTTTATAGACCCCCATAGTCAAATTGTCTAGAGCCAAAGTAGGCTCCAAGCACTGTGAGTACGGCGGATAGGAGTGGAGGGGAGAGGAAGAAGAAAGTTTTAGGATAGGACAGCGAAGAAAATAGTAGGAGACAAAAGTGGACTTAGTTAGTCATGGGACCTACAGCTTAACGTGGAATCCAAACTAGGATGTGTCGCTTGTCTCTAGCTATAACTTTGCAGTTTATCGTGACCCCTGTCCCACGTATATACCGTGAGTCGTGTGTGCGAATGTGATAGTAAAAAAAGAAGATATGTTGAAGACTGAAGGAAGTAAGAGGTTTGCAAAGAGATGCTAATTTCCTGGAGGTCAGGCTTATCTCTGTCCATTATAGGTAGTTATAGCTAGCGTGATAAAGATAAAAAATATGTATTTGCGGTGAGTGTCCCGCATTGCTGTGTTATTTTTTTTATTTATTTATTTATTTATTTTATTTTATTTATATGTATCTATTTTAAAAGTGGCTAAGGAGTGTTGGTATTTATGAGGCGTTCAAACCGTTATTAGTAAATATTCTTACTAAAAACTAGTGTAGGTCTCTATTCTTTTGTATTCCTGTCCTAGTTATAATTGACTATATGCTATTCTCTGGTGATGCTTCAGTTATTTAATTACTCTTAGTCGTCGTCGAGCATGGATATGTTTAAAAATATGTTGGAGAAAAAAAAATTGATGTTGGGTATAAGTGTGGGGGAATTCAACGTGGAATTTCTTTTCCATCACGGAAGTAACGTCCATGCGCTGGAGAAGGTTCTAGAATTTGGTTAGGCTTAAATTGGTAAGCCTCCCCTTCCCCCCATCCACAAGCGGTAGCCTCGAACCGCGTCCACCTCGGACCACCTTTTCACGCGTTAGAATCGCCTCGACGTGAAGATTCGAGGCCATTCGTGAGTAGCGCTGTTTCCCCCACCCCTGAGGGGGGGGGGAGCCTTGGATATATATAGGGCTCGTATTCCATGTGGAAGAGACAGATTTGAGGAGTCTCGCCCGGACCCAAGAAGATTCCCCTAGTTCCAAGTCAGGTGCTAACAACAAAACAAAGTGACGGCTGAACTTTTTGTGTGTTGGAATTAGCCCAGCCAGTTCGGTAATTCCATTTGATGATCGCCACCGGGCGATTTGTCTGACTCCAGTCATCAACTCCTGTCGAAGCCCTCCTCGGCCCTCCTCGTTTTAGGGTGACCGAAATACTCTCCCGTTGACCGGACGTTACCACCCCCTCCCCTTTGGAGAACCACCATCACGTCAACTTCCCGCTCAGAAGCTCCGAGCGCCCTCGCCCTCACGTTTATTGTCTGCAGAAGACATCCGTGAAACCTTACCCTGACGTCTTACTCGCAATCCTTCGTAAGCCAACCCCTCTCCCCCTTCAGCAACCCATTTGAGTTAATCCTCCCCATTTTAATAGTCTCCTTCTGTAACGCATTAATTTATAACTTCAAAGTCTGATGCATAACTCTGCAATTCATCCCTCGTTTACTAGTTTAATTTTGCCCTTAATTCTCTTATTTTATTGCCCAAATTTTACCTGACCTCGTTGCACTCTTTTCTTGCTGTTCCGCGCGTTGAAACTCGTGGCGTTCCGTCCCTTGTCGGTTCGCCTTTAAGTTATTGGTCCCTCCCCCATAGATATAATATGGTATTGATATAATGTAATGTCATACCACGACAATAAGCAACAGAAGGAAAAGGTTTAGGGAAAAGTTCTGATTCCATGCGGGGTCGTTGCAGATTCTGGCGGCACGTCGTTGGAAGGATAGTCTCTGACTCGAGTCGTGTATTGATTGAAAGTCTGCGTTTGGAGATCATAACTGCCTCGGCCATTCGTAGACTTCAAATTATTTTTAAACATAAATCGATCCTATAGGAAATGTTATTAGAATCAACATATTTCTTTTTATTTCCACTTATAATTGTTAGCATTATTTTTAGCAATACGAAAGAAAATCCAGGGGACATCTTGGCCAGGAACATTTATAAGAGTGTTCGTGGAGAAAACTATATATAGGTAAATTAGGAGGAGTCGAAATATTTGAAAGTCCCATAGCGCAGGAAGAGCAAGGGAAGAAAGTTTTGTTGTCTAGGGACCGAGAAGATTTTTAACTCTCATGAACCATCGCCTTTTCTTAATTATGGTAGGTCCTCTTATGATAGATGATTTTAACAGAACATTCATCTATTTAGCGCTTACAGTTTTATGTTAATCATCGCCTTTACCCTATCCAGAGGAGGTCCACCTATCCCATTTCCCAACATGATCACCCGTACTAATAATAATCTTCCTGCGAAACAGAAGAGGAAAGATGTTACCACCCTGTTGTGTTTGTGCACTCTAGTCCCGTTCCTAATGCTTCTTTTGCAAAGTTTGGGATGATTTATATAAATCAAAAATGACAAAACAAATATTTATTTTGGCTTTATTTTTCACGAACTCATTGAAAGGATTTTTCAATCTTCTATGTTACAAAGGTAGAAAGAAAGTTGCAAGAAATGGGGTTTCGCATAAAAGGTATAATGAAGCAATATAGGGAGTTCTATTTTTCCTTTCTTTGGATCAGGGGTTCATTTTGAAGCAAAAAAGGTTTCAGTGAATGTTTTTTGTGTTTTCACCTGAAGTTGCGTTTAGCTGAGTCATTATGAAATCACTATAAGACATCATTATAGACTGTGATTAGTATATCGAGTCAGGGGAAAAAACACGCCGAGATTTTGCCTTCTCTTTCGTTCTTGATTTTCATCCTACTATAAAAATTTCATTAATATTTCTTAAGTAATTTTTTTTTAATTTTATAGAAAACCGGGCAATAGCTTCGCTACTTCCCCCTACGCTGGAGCTTGCGCTTCGCTACTAAGATTAAAAATTAAAATAAAAAAGCAGCCATATAGAAGAAGATATATAAAAATAAATTTTCTGATCCTCACCATTTGTAATTCTTTGGAAAAAATTCACAAAATTTCGATACTTATATTTATTTCTGAACTTCACTATTTTGTTTTTTGATATTATAAAAGAATTATTAGAAATAACTTTGATAAAAATAAACTAAGTCATAACCAAACTAAGATTAAATTATTATTCAAATACTCAAAAAATCCCATTATTAAATTATAGAGTTAGTGATGATGATGATGATGATAAGGTATAATAAAAAACATTTAAAAAATATGCAGGACACAATATGATCGCTCTGTTTCCCGTTTGTTTAGCAAATAAACCGCAACATTGTCTAACGTAACATAATGCAGTGTCTGATTTTTGCTGTTATTTATAGTAAGGAGAGCGACTATCAAGTGTGGGCTATGCAAGGAAAAGGTGAAATCTCATTGCTATACTAATCCCAATCTTATTTTATTCCAACTCTTGAGTATCCCTTTTTCAATTCGTTTTCAGCAAACTTTTCCGATCGACCTAAATAATCGATCTCTCTAGGTGTTCCAAATCCAATGTCGATGGGATTGCAATCTAGCGATTGAGGGTGCCAGTTCTTTATACCAATAAAGGTGATTGAAAATTTTTGCTGATAGTTCTCCGTAAATGCCCTTGAATTAGATGTGGCACTTAAGAGAAGAGCTGAATATGGATTTTTTTTTTACCCTCGGAACTATAGTTACACGTTTTTCCTACAGCATTTTATTATTTATAATATAAACAAAATACTTAATGATACTTTGTGAAATTTCTCAGGTAGATGAAAATTAAAATTGCTGAGAGAGGAAGCAAAATTTAGTGAGCATAGAATTGGTAGTAAAGGTATATTTAAATTTAAATCTCCGTGCGTTTTTTTCGGTCTCTCACACACTAGCGACCAATGCACTAACAACAAAAAAGATAATCCGGACATGTTGCTCATAACTATTACATCAAAGTATATACTTTAACTGAGTTTCAAATTTATTATATATGGCAAACCATCAGCAAATAAGACAGATGAGACATGCGCAGTACAAATATTGCATCAGCAAAAAATTATGGTAACAATGTGATGGTCTACTATTGGTGTTGTCCATTAAAAGTTTCTCGAAGCTAATCAGAGCTTCACAGCAAAGGTTTACCACAAGAAACTCGAAGAAATACGTTTTCAATTGGGAAAAATGAGACCTGCCCTAGTGAATCGACGTGGCCCAATTCTGCTTCATGACCACGCATACCCACATGTTGCCAGGATAACGTTACAGAAACTCACTGACTTGGGATACAGGACTTTACCACATCCTGCATATTCTTTTGATCTTTTCTCCACCTACTACCATTTTTTTTTCAAGTATCTACAATTTTTTTTTAAGCAACAAGACTTTCAAGTCTAAAACTGAGGTGGAAGCTGGATTCAAGGATTTCTTAGCATCAAAGCCGGTGGATTATTATGGACGAGGCATAAATGATCTTGTTCTGATTTCTGATTTAACCCGAAATGATTTTACTGTGGATAATTCTCAACAATTTGTAGATGCACTCAAGCCACTCCGTTCCCATTGTCACTTGTCAGTTGTGACGTTTCCTCTCTTTTTACCAACATTCCATTAACTGAAACTATAGACATAATTTTGAATAAACTGTCTCCTTCCCCTGATAGCTTACATCATGCTTCTTCGATCTGCATTTAAAACACTTCTAGAATTAGCTGTTCACGATCCTTTTTTTAATTTTAATAAAAAAATATACAAACAAGTTGATGGTATGGCTATGGGTTCACCAATTGGACAGACCCTTGGCCAACATTTTCATGTGCCATTTGGAAACCTAATTTTTAAACGATTGTCCAATAGAATTTAAACCTAATTTATATAAACGATACATCGATGACACTTTCACATTATTCAATAACTCTGCTCAATCTGAAATTTTCATAAACTTTATTGACTCACATCAACCCAACAAATCGTTTACCATGGAACCAGAAACAAATAATAGTTTATCGTTTTTTGTTGTTGAAATAGAAAAAAAATAAGGTTACTTTGTATTTTCTGTCTTTCGAAAGCCAACGTTTACAAACCTTGATCTAAATTTTTATAGCTTCTGTAGATTTCAATTTAAAGTTAATATTTGTACAACCTTGATCCACCGCCCCTTCAATATCTGCTCTACCTGGACTCTATTCCATTTGGAAATGAAAAACTTTAAAAAAATATGTAAATTAAATAACTATCCACTCCATTTTATTATACGTTGCATTCGGGATTTTTTTAATATTATTTTTAACCCTATAAAAATTTTTATGTTCCCCGCAAGAAATTATATAGCTCCTTTCACTTTTGGAGATACCAGACTTAGTACTTCTAAGAAAGAATTGTTAAATATTTTAAAAATATTCTATCCGCATTTTAATTTAACGCCAATCTGTGTAAACCCTTTAAAAACTGAATCCTTAATCACTGTAAAAGACTCCAATCCTAAAACCATGCGTTCTGGAGTAGTATATCAATATAGTTGTCCCGAATGTTCCTTGAGAACGTACATTGGATGTACGGAACATCTTTTCGAGGTACGCATCAATGCTCACCGGGGGGTCGGCTACAGAACAGGAATTGATCTCTCTATAAGGAAAAACTTTGTTGTCCGATCTTATTCCAATTCATGTAGAATCCCTATATATTATAATCAATTTAAAATATTATCTTCAACCAAATCTAAATTTGACCTCATAATTGAGTCCCTATTAATTAAACACAATCAGCCTCAGTTAAATAAAGATTTTAGATCCACACCTTTATACATTGCTTACTTTAAAATAAATACGCTATTATTTAACTAGTTGCCAGTAATTAATTACCTCTAAAACAACCAACTAGCTAACACTATATGTTTTTATACCAACCAATTACATAGAATAAAATACAAAACTAACACTAAATCAAAGATTTCTTAGTCACAAATTTTTAAATTTCAGGCAGTCAGTTCACAGCTTTCTCCGAATCAGGTAATATTTGATCCTGTATTTATTGTGTTTACCTCTTCTTCCACTTCTACCCCGATTAATATCATTTGAATTCATTTTGTATTTTTAATATTTACTCAAACTAGAGAAATTTGTCCTTCATGTTGATTATTTTTTATTGTTTGCATTTTTTGTATTTTTTACATTTTTACCCTTGGGCCCTTGGCTCATGTCATTGTTCTCTTTTATAAAATAATTATTATTTTATATATTTTCATTGTTCTAGCCTAGAAGATGGGTCCAGAGCCAGAAAAGTCGCCCAATATAAAGTATGTTAAATTCAATGCTTGCCCTCGTTTTCCTTCTGATCTTGTTGTTCGATGGCTGAGATGCACAGATGTTTAGGGATCACACTTCGACTAATTTTAACATAAACAGTGTTCAATTTTTCAAAGTTAAATGTTTGTTTCTTAAATCGGTCATTATTTTTCGAACAACTTAATAATTTATGCACATCAGTATTACGTAAGCTAACCTTTTCTGGTTAAGGCTTATTTTTCTTTTGTTTTATTTTTCACTATTTAAAATTAATAATCTTCAAACCTGTTTGCATTGCAATAACTAACACTTCTATTTAGAATTTCTAAGAAATATATTTCTCACTAATGGCTTTCCCGTCTATGCGTTCGATAAGTGAACCATTTTCTTTGCACAAAGTTCAAGTCGTGAAAAGCCCACGCTTATAAGTTCACCGGCAAGAATTCGATTTTTCAATAGTTTTATTTAATCATCAGTCTGCTAAGCTGGTGCTGAAATGGAAATCGCTGTTTGCCGAAACTTTTATCCAAATTAACCTTAAAATGGCCTTAACAATTGTACCTTTTGATTCCTTCTTAAAATTTAAAATAGACCTCTATTCGCCTGTAGGTCGTTAGTTGCGATTATCGTTGCATGCGGTATTTTCTATCGTCTTTTATTGGGTCATTTTGTCTCCAGTCTAACATCGATCAGACTCTTGCAAGCTCTTTTAGAACTGGACTCTTGTTATCCTTCCTGACAATTGGTCTACATATACCTGTAACCACCAGGTCAACATTTCAGACGTCAAAATCTTAGATACTGGAAATGTTGATTCCAATTAACAAATATTGGATTGTTTTCATTCATAATTCAACTCCAAATTAAATAATAAAAAATCTTTAATTCATTTACCTATTATATAGCTTAATGCAATTTCTTTTACTTAACTAATTTTTCGGATTTGTGTTTTTCCTGCATTGTAAAATACAACTGCCACTATTTTTTAATGTATATAGTTTAATGTAATATATATATATATATATATATATAGGTTGAATGTTCCATTTAACTTATTTGTTAATTCTAATTTACAGTATATTGGTGCTACTCAGGATGGATAAGAATAATCGCTCAAAAGGTACATCGAGTTAATTTAATAGTGAATATGTTTTTCTCCTGTAGTTACTGGTCCTCCCTTTTATACAGTATCACACCTAAAAGTAAACCAAATTTAAAATACAAATTGAAAAAGTATTCCTGATTTTTTTTTTAATGTGTGAGTGCGATTTTGTTCCTTAAAAAAAAACAATACAAATGATAACATTTTCAAGTTTATTTGGGGCGTATGCCACTTACGGAAGATAACCCAACGCGGTGTTCAACAAGCACATTTCGCTAATGATTTATTGAAAATGTCTATTCTTGCCCTACTGAACATCAACTTTATAAAGTATCCCACGAAAAAAATGAATCAAACTTTAAATAATTATATAATTTAAAAAGTATTCGTGATTTTTGTTCATTTTGTAAATGTGATTTTGTTTTTTGAAAATGCCTAGAAACTTTCAACAATATTAAGACTCTGCCATAACTGTACCACGTAGGTTTCTCCCATCTATGGTGGTTTCTTCCAGATCCATTCATCCCAACTTTTGACAATCACCATTCTTGGAATTGGATAACCATCTTATTAGTGCTCTAGGAGTTTCCTCTTTTATTTACTTAAACTATTTACTCTCCACTAATTTCATATTTTTTTTTTTTAACTTCGCCAATTTAATTATGAACTTCATTTACAAAATTTACTGGAGAAGTAAAACTGTTGGTTTTCATGCTGATGTTCATTTTTACATTTGGCCATGTAATTTTAACTAAGGAAATTGAAGGACATTTAGAATAAGAATAAGAATTTGGCGACTAATCTGCAGACTCTTAAAGAATTCAAATTGGATATTTGAACAACTATGAAACCTAGACGACATGTTTTACCTCAAACTTATTTAAATCTGTTAACAAGACCAGAGGAAGTCACCGGATGGAGGCAATCCTGGTCGACTTTTCGCGGCGTCTATATATTTCGGCTTACAAGTTAAACTGTACGATCATCTCAGAATTAAAAGGCTTCTAAAATGAGTATAGATCGGTAATAAAATGTTTATCAATTTATTTTATAGTACCATGATAACCACCATGAATAACGACTGGCTAAAAGACGTGGAATAAAACAAAATTTAAATATTTGGAATAAAGGGTAGCTGAGAATAAGCCATTCTAAATAAAGATTGGCCAGGTATCATCAACCTGATAGAAGGTTATTCAACATATTTATGGCGTTAGTTTATCCTATACCACCCTCTAATCGATACGGGTTTTTTTTTTAATCTATTAAGCCAGAGACTTCCATATAATTTCATGAAACACTTTTATTTCGATTTATAAATAAAGAAGGGTCAAGATACTTTCAAAGGAAATTCCCTGTAATTGGAAATGTTGAAAGAAATTCCACGTCTTTTCGTCTTAAGGATCAAATACGATGTTCCGCTGACACAAACATCTCCATACCAATTTCCTTCACATATGTCACAATTAAGTAATACAATACAACTATTTGGCCCTTTTAAGATGAAGACACTGCAAAATAAGGAACAGCGATTTATGCTATACTGTTCGTTATCATTTCAACTTGAACGGATGTCACTCACTCATCATTAAGATAATTGTGGGAAAGGCGGTTTTAAAAATACATAATTAATGACTCATTCGTGATCCTATCATAGGTTGCGTTCTCTGTTTTCATTGAGGTAGAACTTCTGTCCTGAAGTTGACATATGGGAAAACTAATAAACAGCAGTTGCAGGAAAACATTTATTCTCGATCCCACTTTCGATCTGTAATAGTTTCATTACTGCACACAAAAGAATATGCCTCCAAAATAGACTCCCTATCTCTTACCTATAATGTAACCAGGTAGATTAGGTTTTATTAAATATGTTGCATGATTGTACGAAATAAAAATAATTAATTATGGGTTTATAATTAATCTGTTCTCTACTTTAAGCCATTCATTTCTCAGTGGGGCTCTAAAGATTAACGTGAGATGCGAACTTTCTTTCTTTCTTTCTTTTCTAGAGAAAGTGGGGAAAAAGAGGGGGTGATTAGCTAAAAATAGAGGGGGGAGGGAAAATAGTGCGGAAATGAAAGAAGTATTAGATTAGTAGATTAGGTGCACGGTTTTCTGCCCATCTCCATTGGTTTTGATTCTTAAGTTTTTTCATGAACTCTTTCTTATTCTTTTCTTTTTTTATACAAAAATTATTATTATTATTAATATATATATTTTATATATATATATATATATATATATATATATATATATATATATATATATATATATATATATAAATATGGTTTTTTTGAAGGGGGGTAGGGGGGTTTGTTTTTGGTGTTTGGGATGTAATTCTTATACTCTCCCTCCTCTGGATCGAGGGTGCCAAGTGTATCGTTAGGCAGAATGCTTCGCAGCTTCTCCCAAATGTCTTTTCCTCTTTTGTAGAGATACAAGTTCAAAGGATCAATTCCTGTTTGCTTGTGTAGGCTTCTTGAGGTCCGGAAGTCGTACCAGTTGGAGCCAGTGATGAAACAGAGTCCTTGGTTCTACACTCTTTGAAGCTTCGACATGTTTTTGTCTGATGATGGATTAAGCGGTATACTGGGGTAAACCACTTTGGATGTATAGCTTTTTCTTGTTTACTATTGTGAGGTTTCTAAATTGGTGGAGTTTGTCTAGATCAGCTTTTGCGAATCCGGTTCTGGTGCTCACGTGCCTGTTCATTCCGGTACTAGAGAGTCTCTATCCGAGAATTGACGCGTTAGGAGAGTATTCAATATTGGTGTTTCCTAGATTGAAAGAGACGGTACGATGTCTCCCTATTGCAGTTGCTTAGAACTTAGACATGTTTGTTTGGATTTTCCAGCGTCTTTCAAAGTTGGAGATCTTTTCGGCTTCTGCTGCCGTGGCTCTGACCACCAGCCTTGCCAACTTTGTCCTCCGCACTACAACTTGGTTGACATCGTCTGCGTATTGTATATTTAGTGTTTTTTCATCGATTGGTTTAGGAATGTCTCTCGTGTAGATAGTGAAAAGAGTGGAGCTAAGGTATCCTCCTTGTGGAACACCGGAGGCGAGGTCAAAGGCTTACCACATATGCCTTTCGAAGGCTATCACCGCTCGCCTATTAGTTAGATAGCTACAGAGGATCTTTTCAAAATGGGACGTGAGTTTTAGTCTTGAGATTTTGTATTTCAGGCCTTCGATCCAAACTTTATCGAAGGCCTTCTTTATGTCTCTGCGAACGACGTCAACCCAGCATCCTCTAACTCGTCATGCTGCTACGTGTTGCAGCATATGGGCTATTGCTGTCTCAGTGCCTTAGTGTTCTCTAAATCCGTGCTGTTCTTCGTTCACTAGGTTCTTTTCTGCTAGGTGTTTTGCCAGTCTGCTGTTGAGGATTTTTTCAAAAACTTTCCCAACGGTCTCCAGCAATGAGATGAGTCTATAATTCATGACCTGGTTTGATGGTTTTCCCGGTTTGGGTATGAATATCATCTTAGAGGTCTTCAGTCCATCCGGTAGGGAGCCCATTGCTAGAGACGCGTTGAATAGGTTCAGCAGCCTGGTCCTAAGTCTTTCCGGTGCTTCTTTTAAATGCCTGATGGTAATTTGGCTGAGCCCTGGGGCTTTAGATTGGAATGAAGAAATTCCTTTTGATAATTCCTCTACTGTTATTCTCCTTCCTTCCTGAGAGTTACCGATGGAAGCATGTGGTTCTATAAGGGTCAAACCTGACTTCTCTCCTTTCCATATACTCGAGAACCTGGTCCCCAAAGCCTAGGTCAAAGTCTTCTTATTCTTCATCTGATATTTTGAAGATATTTTCCCAGACAACGCGGAACAGCTTCTCTTTCTCGCTAAGAGTGACCGCCGTAGTTCCTTCATGCTTGATTTCAGTTTGGCCTGGGATGCAAGCGTTCCCTTTTAATTTGTTGATGGTCGTCCAAAAGGCCTTCGGGTTTTCTCACTGTCTATTTTTTTCTATAAGACTATTCCACTTGTCTCTGAGCTCTAATCCTAGCGTGTAATTCAGCTGACTTCTTAGAAACTGAACAAAGCGGAAGTTCATGGGTCTGGCGTAGCCCATGTTGAAGATGGTCTCGTAGAGTCAGGATAATCGTTGCTGCAGCACCACTCTCTCTTGTGTTGGTTTTGTAGGAAGGGTAATTTTATGTGTTGTTATAGGGATAGCTATAGTGTCGGCGTTAGAGATGAAGGCGCCAATAGCAGTTAGCTCTTTATCCAGATTTTCTTCGGATGTGTCATTCAGATCAGGGATACCCTCTGTGAATGCCCTCCTGTATTCTTCCCAATTGGCATTCCAGAAGGCTTTTCGTGGGGTAACTGGGGCTGGGATAGGGGCAGTTGCTATAGTGATCAGCATGGGCAAATGACCACTTAGTGTTAGGGGCCCTGGAGTGATGAGTTGATGAAAAGGGAAGTTAGGGTTCGTGAGCACGACATCTGGTTTGGTGGCTGACCCTGGGTAGAAATACGTGGGAAAGTTCGCTCCAATGCGCTCGGCAACACCCCTTCTAGTTAAGAGATCGAGTAGTCTACCTCTTGAGTTTGTAGACGAGTATCCCGCTGCTCTATTCCTGGCGATAAGGTTGCCAGCGAATAGTACTTGGTACTCTTTTGTGAAAAGGATGTATAGGTCATGATACGGCAGATATGACCGGCGGGAGGCTGGTAACCCGCGCTACGTTTAATGTCACCCATATAGGACTTTATGATGATCAACAATGTCGATTCATCCATAGAGTTTCCTTGTCTGAATTGTAGATCCTTTTAAACTGCTATTAGCGCACCGTCGAATCTCTCTCTTGTGCAATTCTTTTGTAGAACATTATAGCCAAAGATCTTCTGTCTGTCATGGTCCTTGATGCTAGTTTCTGACAGCAGAAGAACATCTGGATCCAGCTCTCTATAGAAATTAAACAATTTTTTTTTTATTGTGTGCCCATCCTTGCACGTTGTTTGTCAAGATGGTTAGCCGGTTTCTAAATGCTATCCCGTTGGTCTGTCTTATTCTTTGGCAGTTTGACGGCCAGATTTTAGTTTCTCATATAATGCTGGGTCATAGAGCCTGAAATTCTCGTTGTAGAGCTTGGTTTTACAGACAAGTAGAGATGCTCTGATTGTCTCCTCGGTAACTGGAGAGTCATATGACCACTTGATTTGTCCTTTCCTGACTTCTGATACCGCGTCCTCTGTGGAGATCTCTTTTTTTGGATGGTTTGTGAGTTTAAAGCTAAGGTGAGTTTGATTTCTTTGCCGTCTAACTCAAGCTCTTCCTCTTTTTGTTCTGAGTCAGCTTCCTGAATCTTGGGTTCTTCTTTGTTGTTTTTTGGGGTCTTCTTCTGCCTGGGCGAGCTAGGTGGAAGTGCTTGGGTGCCGGCATGTTGTTGTTGAGTCGTTGTTAAGGCTATTTCCTAGGCTTTTCCTGTATCCTGGCTTTCTGGTGTTTGTGCTGGTTTAGTCTGGGGCATGTTGCCGAAAGGACTTTACCGATTGGGGATTGTCCGGGAATTTGATCGTTTCCAGGTTGTTTGCCACCAGCATCTTGTTCATCTTAATGTTAAATGAACCAGGGCATGATAGGTTCATCACATGTGCATGCAGAATGCATGCCAACACTTTAAGGTGGAAAGCATCGCTCAGTTGTAATACAATCTGAGGCTGAGTTGGCGTAACGTTCTGCTGGGTTTGGATTTTAGCGGCTGCCGCGTATGTCTGTTTTGGTCTGTCCGCTACCTCTCTTTTCTTTTTTAGCTCTCTTTTTCTGACCGGGTGCCGCATGCTCAGGGTACGATGATTCCCCGCACAGTTAAAGCACATTTTTGTATCACTAACGCAGTGCATCCAATCGTGTCCTGCCTGCACGCACTCAGAGCATATCTTTGCTTTCCCAGAATCCGGGCGGGAGCTGGTTGAATGATCTTCGATCTTGAAGCAGGTTAGAAGTTCGAAGAATCTTTCCCGCTCAACTTGTTCTGTGGATATTATCATAGAGAACAGTTTTAAGCCTGTTTTATTGGCTTTGTCTGCCATTTCCATGTTTGTGAAGATGACTTTGAAGACGTTAGGGAGGTTGCGGAACTTGACCACTTCTGTCACTTCCGCCCATTGATGGTTCCTCTCAATCTCCGCCTTGATGGCTTTAACTGTTCTTTCTCCTACCCATGGGTCCACTCTTCTGCATATAATCGCCTTCCTTGCTGCCAGTGCTGGAGATGGCCGTGGTTCAAGTCCAATCTTGCCCAGCTCTCTCATGCCTTCCGTTGTGTTTAGTTTCACTAGGTCATCTTGCGTGTGCCAGATGACTGTATATCTTCTGTTTGTTTCAATTAGCCGTTTTAGACACATTCCAAGCTTTTCGAAGATGGCTACAAATATCTCCGCCTTGTCAGGTTTTTCATCACAAATGAGTCTCAGTGGGACTCGAAAGTCCAGTGACTACCCCATCCAATTCATGGCGAGGGTGTCTTCTCATTAACTTGTAGGCCTTCACTGATCTAGAGGAGAAAGACAGGAAAAATCTCCAATCAGTCCGCCCCGACAGAGGAGTGTCAGAAACAGGAGAAATATGTAATGAGTCCGGCCCTCCCTATTAGATCTGTGAGGCAGGGTAGTACAGGCTCAGGGGTCCCAAGACTGCCACCACTCCAGCCCCGGTAGAAACAGGAGGTATCGCCAATCAGTCTACCAGGGTCTTATCCCACTGCCGAGAGCAGCAGAAACATGAGGAATCTCCAATCAGTAAACCGCTACTCTGCTGGGGAATAGTGTAACAGTCGACAATGGGGTCCCCCGGGGTAGACGCTTGAGGCTGAGTTCTGCCAGTTCGAGGTATACTCGTGAGTTAGGCTGATCGAGTTTATTCTATAGCTAGACTTGAAAAACGCTCGCGTTAGAGGAAATTCTTACGCTAAACTTTTCCTCCTTTACCAGGTTGTAGATTCTCCGACGACGAAACCCTGGATACGAACTACGGGGATCTAGCGGGTATATCTTCCATCAAGGTGACCCGAATCGAGACTTCATCCGACGATGTACAAGATCCAATGTAGCTTAACTACGCTGTAATCGTAAGCTCTGTTTTGATTCGTTATCTGTAGCATAAATAACTCTGTAAAGACCATATTCAAAATATTATATGCCGGTTATGTCTATTTTATGACTGTATAGGCATATAATAAGGAAAATTTCGCAGGGAATTTATGCCCACACTGTTTATTTTTTGCCGCTCTCTTTTGTATGACAACATTTATTACACTACTGTTTGAATCCTAACCGTAAAGGATGTTATATGGCTTCATTTTAATTCATTTATTTCACTTTTATTGAAGGCATCAGGGTTTTAAACAATAGTGAAATTTGCACTTCATAACAATTTCGCTTAAATTCATAAATAATATTTTTATAAATTCAAGAGCTTAGAATCGCAATTTAAATTTTCGTACGGCTACTCAATCTATTAACATTTCGTTGACATTATATCACTCTATGAGAAACTTCTGTGCTCATCTACATTATTGAAAGGTTAATTATTAAGTTAATTATTAAAAGGAAAATAGAAGGAAAGTGTTACGGAAGCTCTCACGCGAGGCGAAGCCTTTGTAAAGTATTCTCGTTTTTTGCGCGCGCGAAAATTAGACATTATGGGTCGATCGGAGATGGGTCGTAAATACGACGGGAAATCCGCCGTGGGACGAACCGAAATTGGAAGCGATTATCATTAAAGAAACAGGTTTTTGGCTAAGTAAAAAGACAGAAAGAGAGATAAAATTAATCAATACAAGTAATCGAAAAACAAGAAACTGCATTTAAAAAGTAACTAACGTTAGGGGGATGGATATTTTTCTCACATTTGAACCCCTAATCTCCATAGTACGAACTAGTTTTAAAAATTCAAATTCTTAATAATTTCCGCCATTTATTCTCTTACATTAGATATTTTTCGTGCCTTTACTTGTCATTCCCAATCCGTTATCCCGATTATTTTCATGACTACTTATTTATTTTTTTATTTTTCTTCAATTCTTTCGTGTTTCTGCGCTTTCCTTGATATGCTTTCTGAAAATAATCATAATCCCCGCTCTTTGCTTTATTCCAATTAATCACAAATATGAGCCAAAAGAAAACCTAACTTTATCTGGATACAAAGGCAGCTTGAGGAGAGATGCGTGCCCTCCTGATCTCAAATGCTTCAAAAAGTCTCTATCTTCTTTGTTAATCCGTGTTATATGCAATCCATACATTTCACCTCCTAATTTAGCTAGTTTCTCAGTAAGCATCTTTTCTACAAGCTTCAGGCGAATAGTCCTTGTTTGTTGTCATTTTTAAATATAGATAGATACAATTTAAGGCATTGCTTTCTCACGAGATTACATCGATTTGCTAGATTTCCGTGTCGTGTGTTTCCGAGAGACCTCTGAGATCATCTTGTGGAGCGAGCTGTCCGCCAAAATAAATGGATGTCTTTCAATACACCATCGCCAGATCCGTAATTACAGATTAATTTACCCTTAATCTGCAGACTTCTGCACGTAATGAATTACTTTGGGCGACACACAATGGAAAACCAATTACGACTCAGATTCTTGAGAGCGGAAGAAGCAGAAAATTGAAGAAGATGAAAATGTTTTATAGAAAATCAGACATATTGTAAATGAAATCTAATTTGGTCAGCCGTTTCTTATTTTCTCTCTCTATCGGTTTTGTTCGTCTTAGTTTATATCACCTTTATTTTCTTCCCTTCTTTCGTGTCTTTTGAAATGAGATGATGTAATTAGGTTTTTGATGGTAGGCGGGAACAGAAGGAAGGCTAGTTTGGGTAAACAAGGATTCTGATTAAGAAAATCGTGATACAATGGCCGAAGTTTTGATAGATTCTTGTCACAAAAAAGTTAGGATGAAAGATTATTTTAGTTTTTTTTTTAAGTAACTAATGGCTCTCAAAAGATATATATATATATATATATATATATATATATATATAAATATATATATATATATATATATATATATATATATATATATATATATATATATATATATATATATACAAGCCATGTCTTCGCCACTCTTCCTACCTTCTTACGTTCTTTTATCTTTAAATCGATTATGATCATCTCTACCCACCTCACCTCCATGTTCCCCTACCCTCTCATCTCCCTCTTCCTCTACCCTATATCACATCACTTACTCCTCCTCCTACCCCATTGCCTTACCTATCCCGATCCCTTTACCCCTCCCCTTCTCAACAGGGGAAACAGGGTGAGGGGGGGGAGGCTCATTCATAAACTAAGATGCAATAAAATTAAAAACTATTAAAAAAAATCACGTTCTAAAAATAAACACTTTGCCCTCTCTTTACCCCTCCCCCACTAATCTCCCCCTCACCCGCACCCCTTTCTCCATCTCCATTCCCCCCCCTCTCTCTCTCTCTTTCCTCCCTCTCTCCTCCTCTCCAACACTGTACCCATAGGAGAGAACAGGGTCTGAGGATATACGAGATAGTTAGATAGAGAAGGGGGATAGGGAGGAGGGAGAGATAGAGCTTAGTTAGCCCTAACATTGCTTTCTTAACTGCATAATTACAATTGAATTTTGTTTTATATATATATATATATATATATATATATATATATATATATATATATATATATATATATATATATATAAGTATAAATATTTGGTTGTATCACGTAGGGGATAAGAAAGATTGATTAGAGCTAATATTTTCGTTATCTTAATAACATTTTCAAAATCACAATGGCTTATGAAATATAGAGACATAGTATTTAGGACCAATGTTAAAACAATTTGATATAAATTTAATTTTTAAATACAATTATACATTAAAAAATATGTGAATAAAACACAGCCCAAGGAACGATAATAATGTAATATATAGTATACCATGTTTGGATTGTAATTTATTCTATGTAGGTCAAACTTCTTAAAATATCTCTGTGAGAATTAAGCAACATCAAAATGCAGTATCTAAGGGGATATAAAAATAATGCTTTGGCTGTCCCCAGGCTTAAGATGGGTTACCAGATTAACTGGTCAAAAGCAGATACCATAATCCATATAAATGATTTTATTAGCAGAAATATCTTTGAATCGTTCCTAATCTCCAGCACAAAGGAGATAAATGTAAATATTAGCCCGGTTTGTTTTCTTTAGATCCAGTTCTATCTTTCTTCTTCATATCAAACTTATCAGAGGACATAAAAAATATCTGACCTTATAGGGAGAACATTTCTTTGTATAAATAGTGTCTCTCTATTTCATATACCATTGTGAGTGTGGAAATGTTATTAAAATAACGAAAATACTAGTTCCAATCAATCTTTCTTTTCCCCTACGTGGTACAACCAAAGCTTTCGAAACTAACAAACGTCTGCTCTTCAAACAATTCTAAAGACAACAGAAATAAAAATGCAAAGGAAAAAAAAGAAAGATATGACCTAATAACAAAAACCGAACACACTCACTTCACTAATGATATCCCTCATTAACCTCAACACTGGTCAATCCCGTGGGTTAGCCATAGGCTAGGTAGACAGATAAGAAAAAAAGACAGGCTTTTATCAAAGAATTTTTGAAGTGTCATGAAAATAAAGTTAGCAAACTATAAATTACCTTTATATTGATTTTCAGATGCCATATTTATTGATAAAAAATGCCTTAAATACTTCCGAATGTCTGTGTCTTAGACTTTTTAAATATTTTTAACCCGCCACGCACACATTCAAAAAGAATCATTTAATTAATTTTAATTAGTTTAAAATTATTAAAAAAGTTCTAGACAGACATTCGTAAACTTTGAGGAGTGTGTTATATCAATAAATTTGACACCTTAAATAAACACAAAGGTAACCCTCCACCGGTTTATTAGCGGACCTGATACTTATTTTTATTTTTTAAGAAGGAGGGTGAAGTTGAAGGACATTCTGGACCCGTTGCAGTGGAGGAGGAGAGGGGTCAGTGTTAGGTAGAAAGAAATTGATGGAAGTTAAGTATAGGTCATGGCGCTTTGTGTGCCCTGTGAGTGACCAATCTCTGTATTTTTTCATCTTTTTTGTTTAGGGTTCAACTTTCTTTTATTTTTTTTGGAGTACTGATAACTTTTTTTACTTTTTACATATATTTTTATACTTCTGCTATTCTGATGCTGGTCGTATTGTATAGTTATTTGTAGATAGATACCGTAGGCAGCGATCTGGTTGATGATAGAGAGGACTTAACACTTTCCCTGTCTTGTATTCTCCTCGGGTAGTCGAACGCTTTAAATGGGAGTGTTTGCCAGTCTGCATTAGATGTTGACGCTTTGACGTGTAAATAGATGTTGACCAGTTCCATACCGATGCGCTCCAGGAGTTCTCTAGAGCTTATAAAGCCGTACTATCCTGAGTTGTTGATCAAACTGAAGGCTTTGTTTTGGACCCTCTTCATTATTAGAATATTGCATTTAGATACTATATTGAGAGGCTTCCACATCTACGAACAAGGGTGAAACAGGATGTATCTTTAATCACTTACATTTGTTTTTTCTCGACTCAGTGAGGTAGAGATAAACAGGGGGTGTATCCAATCAGTTTGATACTCCCCAATATGACTCCCAGGGGAGAACAAGGACAAGGGTAGGAACCCTTCTGCTTTCCTTTCAAGCAGGGTAGGCGTATGAGTAATCCCCAATCACCCATCCCACGCTTGCTACTGCTAATGTTAAGAACGCTTGAATTCTTGAATGAGTCAGACAAAAGGGCGGAATTGAATCGCCTCGAATTTGCACCTAGAGAGAAAATCCGACGAGGCACGTTGATGGGGGGAGGGCTTTTCCAGGGCACCCCTCGCCGGTATCTCAGCGAGTACATAGGAGGAGAGATGGGGATTGATGGGGTCCAAAACAGTCGTGTATTAAATTCAGATTCTCGGTAAGCAATCTTCTTTTTCTGACCTTGCCTCCATTACCGCGGGTGATGAAAGCTTTGATGACAGCGAATCTTTTTATAAACCTAATATTTAGGCCAAGTTAAAAAAATCAGTAAACATGATCATATATTTGAGAGGGAGGGGTGTAGACTGTACTCGAGTGGTTAGAGGGTTAGGCCTGAAAAGCGAATAGCACTTGTTGGTGCTCTCTCGACCTATATTGCTGGAATACTTACTTCTTTTGACAACTCTACCTATGAATCATCCAGAGGTCTTCTTTTTTAGTAACCTTTCTCAAAATCTTTTGGCGCAGATGCCACCATTGTTTGTGCGCCTTTTGAAAATAATAAAACAATTAATTTGCATTTCGCCATAAAAGACATACCACTCATGCCTTGCCTAAGGAAAGCATATGGAAGAATGAAAAAAATAACTTAATAGTAAATCTTACATACCAGGGTGTTGTGGCGTGCGTAGGGGACCTGAGAATTAGGTCCTGCTGACGGCTCGAATTAGTCTCGGTTAGATGGCGTGGCTGTGAGAGAGGAAGGGGAGAAATGATTAATTACACACCGAAGATTTGGACTCAGTTAAATTCTCAAGAAATCAACATTGTCAAGATACGCACGCACACAACCACACACAGACACATAAGCATGAAGAAAAATATTGTATGCATTGGTATAGAATAAAATAATGTTATAAAAGAATAAGCAGAGGCAAGAAATGACCAATAAAAGGGTAATAGGTATATCAAACAAAGGTTTGTGGGTGTTAAGGAGAGGTAGCAATCAAAATTCATTTTGCCGGGTGTTTACCACTCGGCGCCACTCTTTGTGAGGCCTTCATATTTCTCTTTATTTTTCTACAACTTAACCTTGCATATTCGTAGAGAAGCAACCTAACATATCCGATGTGGTTCAACTTTCAAATCAAAAGTTGTGTTTCCATTCGCTAGCCCGTAGACCTCTAGGGGGTGGGGGATTTTCTAGATGTCAAAAACCTGAATGGATCAAAAATGGAATTATCATATTTCTTCCCATTCGCAATTAAAAAAAACATTGGGTAATCCTCCCAAAAAAACGGAAAACAATGTGGGAGTATGAACTTCAATACGCCATTATCACACAGAATTTCCCTGGTCGCGACTGATCTGCGAGGCTGTATTTAATTTAGGGTGCTTTATTACCGTCTTACCCCAGTTTGATAACGCCGTCCCGCCCTGAGGCTCAGCAGTCGTGTTCATCTTCCTCCCTTTTGGGCTTAAACGGGAATCTTGCTTATGTCCTTTTCGCCTCGTCGATGCCATGAAATTATCAAGGTCCATGTTTGCTTAAGCCGCGGCTGATATCCCTTGGGACGCCTTGCTGCGTAAAGCCTTCTGACGACCATGGTTGTGACTCCTATTTAAGGTGATGTCTGCTAAGCCTCAGCAGATTGAGAGAGCTCGAAGTTATCGCCAGCCAGATACGAGTATCTGTTCCCCATGAAGTGGTCCCCTTGCCCTTGTGATTTGTTCAGCAGATCGTTTTGGCGTAATCCACCCTAATCAGAGGAAGATTACAGAAACTCCGTTTACGCCCCGGAAGATTGTCCTGGGTTTCTCTCGTCTCACTACATTGGTTGGGACTTCCTGCCGTCCCGCAGACGAATCTCGATTTGTGATTACTTCTCTCTGGGGCCGAATTAATCTCAACCCACTTCGGAGTCTCTCTGGATGCCTTCGAAAAACAAATCATGGTTGCTGTATTGTATCAAAAGCTTTTTCGAAAGATCCTGAAATAACGGTAGTGAAATAGGAGAGGTTTCATTCTCCTTCCCCCCTGCCGCGTATCGTCTCAAGGAGCCTTCAATTTAGCCATTCCTCTTTTGGCTATGAATCTTCCATTCATTTTTACCTCCCATAGATTTGGCACCTTTTTATTGAATATTGCATTAGAATTTTTTCCTTCGAAGTTATCCATTTTTGTTTAGCTTTTTTAAAATAAATAAATAATATTGGAATGTATCACAGAATAACTAACGGTACGTAAACAAGGAACTCTAATATTGTTGTTGTAAAAAATGTCAGAGTTACTAATAGGACCGCTGCTCTTTAATATATAAGTAAACGATGATTAATAATTTGTTGAGTTAGATATTAAAATTTAGCAATAACACCAATATTGGTAGAGAATGAACTCATAATGAAAGTAAAATCAAACTCAAAACTAATAAAAAAAATCAACTATTGACTAACTAGAATATTAAAAGGTATTTTGAGAAATATAAAGTCAAAATAAAATTGAATTAAAACCTCCCAAATTAAATCCCATTTTCGAGTGGGCCGGGCAAGAGGCGACGACTTATTACTAACACTTGTAAGAGGGGTACGACTTTATTCACCACCGTCTTCGCAGAAGATGGAGTATAGTTTTGGTCTTCTTATCTATGAAGGAATGTAATAAGCGTAGGAGCAGTTCAATCTTGTGCAAATCAATACCCAGCACGGGCACCAATCCTCTGTAAAGCTTAAAGGACTTGGTATTCGAACACGTCACCTTTATTTATTTCTATCTTTATCCAACCTCTGACATTTTCCAGTGTAGGCAAGATCATGTACGTTGCGCATCTCTCTGTCTTAAATATTTCAACTAATTTACTTTGCTTGTACATCTTCCTCACATTTTCCCTAACAGTAAATAACTCTTTCTGGACAACCCTGTTTTGAGGGAAATTACGGTGGCGATTCTCCCACTGATTATCGCTTTTACTTTGAAATAAAAGTGTGAAATCGAGGTTATGCGGAGTTTGGAGGTTTGTTCTAAAAGAAGCAGAAGTGACCAGCACGCCATCTTGCAGGAGGCGTCATTTTAATGTTGTTTTTGGTTGCTTATAAGGACTACTAACCTGAGTGTGTGTGGCTCCATGCCAAGAAGAACCTGCGCAGTGCGAAGGTGTGTTTTTCTGCAAGGATTAACCTGTGTAAGTGGGTACCTACCTGTAAAGACTAACCTGAATATATGTGTCTACCTATAATGACTAAACTGGCTGTATAATTTCTGCCTGAAAGGATTAACCTGCGTGTTTGTCTGTATGTAAGAATTAACATGGATCTGTGTCTGCCAGTAAGGACTAATCTGTATTTTTATGTTTGACTAAGTATGTCTGTTTATGTCTCTCTCAAACATTGACACTCACTCACTCTCTCGTACACTCTGGCTCTCTCACACTCAATCTCTACCTCTCTTACACTCTATATCTTTACTTATCTCTTACACTGTCGCTCAAACTGTTTCTTACACGCTGTCACATTTTCTTTCACGCTCTCACTCTCATACAATCTCCCACAGATTCGCTCTCACACACTCTATTATACACTCTCTCTTACTCTCTCTCTCACACACACTTCCTCGCCCCCACACGCTATCTTTTACACACCTTTTAGCTTTCACATACTTTTCACTCTCTCTATCACTCTCAATCACACATATTCTCTCCAACTCTATCTCACAAACTCTCTCATAACACAGACTTTTTCTTTCACACTCTCACTAATTCTCTCTCACTCTATCTCTCACAGTCTCTATTTCACACACTCGATCGCTCTCTCCTTCCAAAACACTATCTCCCTCATACTCTCTCTTACACACAAATTCTCACTTTCTCTCTGTCTCACACACACAATCTATTTCACACTATATCTCACACCCTGTCTCTCATTTACTCTCTATTTCTCTCTTTCTCTTTTTTTGACGCACATAAACATACATATCGAGTGACGAATGATGGAACGAATTATCTTAATAATTCATTATTTTGCCCCCATTATTTCGGTAAAATCTATAAACCTTATCTTTCCTCTTAATCTCTTCTTCGCCTATTTATTCAACCCTCCTTTGCTGATCAAGTTCTTAGCTCTGGTTTTTTCTTTGGTATTTTTATTTCCATCAAATTCATCAAAAATCTTTTGGACGTGGCGTGTCATGCGATCCGTCACTCACGAGGTTTTTATTTGTTTTTTTTCATTTGCTTTGATTTCATCTTTTTCTCATTCACCATTTCCCGGCTCGGTTAATCAGTTCGTGTGTGCATTGCCGTGTAAGTATGTGTGTGAATGTGTATACGTCTGTGTAAGTGAATAATAAATGAAGGGGAGTGGGATGCGCTTATTATATGGGGATTCTTTTAGCCCCATGCATGCCTTTTCGACCGCAATGCCTCAATTTGAATATTTAAGCTTGTGTGGACCTTGGACTTTTCGAGCTATGACGGCGGGGGTACCTCTTCTGGGTACCCCTGGTAGGGCTTCCCTTGTCGATTTAGGCGGAAACGAGGTTCCAGACTAAGTGCGTCATTCATTCCTTTTGCTACTTTATCCTTCTCCGTTTTTACTTTTATCCTATCTCCCACTTATACAAAAAAGCCTACTCCTTTCATGTCACTCTTCCCCTTTTTTTCCCTCTATCTACATATAAGGACCTGGCAGCTACCTCACGCGTCACAAGAGAGGCTTTGGAACCTCTATAAACAACGCCAATCGACGCTCACTGGTTGCGAGAGACTAGGACTAGAGGTGTCCTAGGCGTTGGGGTACGATGAATGGGATGAGGGTAGTGCCCCGTTAATCCCTTCCCTGGCGCGTAATTATTGACCGTTCCCAGTGCCCGTTGACGGCTGCTTTTGGTAGCATTGGTCCGAGGTGACGGCCCTTTCTTCCCATGTTGGTTGTCAGGTCAATAAAAAGCCTTGGGTCGAGTTCCTTGGTGTGGCGGGATATCCATTGAACGCTACTCCGAGATCCTGGCCGTTGTGAAGGGAACTAGTAGAAGTTTAGTAAGGCGCGTGCTTCGTTGTTGTTCACCTGGTGACAAATCTATGGCCCCTTCGGGCACGCTGAGGCTTGACGACTCGGTTGGAAGAACAGCAGCACATGGAGCGTGCCTTCTGGAAGACTTCGAAACGACTCTGATCAATAGGCGGGAGCGAATCACGCGGGGATAACTCACCAAACCCCCCTTTATATATATTGATTGGTCACAAGCATAAAAAATATAGAGTGTTCAAAATGGCAGGCAAGAAAGGTCTAGCAGCGCTAAAATTCACGTGTGCGACATGTAATAAAGACAAGTGGTGCGTTGACTTCCCAGAGGGCTGCTATGCGAAATGCTACCCAGGCAGTGTATGCACTACTTGCATCTTAAATAAGGAAGTGGAAGAAGTAGTGGCCTACTACAGGGAAAGAACTACAGACCTCAAAAAGAAAATCGAGAGGTTCAAGGAGGAGCACTACCACCAGATCCGCAGGCTCGAAGAGAAGTTAAACGAGCTCTCGAGTCCTGTGGCAAACACCACCTCTGCAGAGAGGCCGGGCCCGAATGTGGCAGAAACGCCAAAAGGAAAAAAGAAAAAGAGAAAAAAGACGAAAAAGGGAAAGAAGAAAGAGGAAGAGAGAGAAATAAAAGAAGAAAAGGTAGAAGAAGTTATTGAAAAGGATGACAAGGGGTAAAAGATGATAGAGAAGAAGAAGAAGAGGAAGAAGAACAAAAAGACTGAAAAGACCATGACGGAGAAGAGAGAGGAATCGGAGAGCTTGCCTCAGAAAATAAAGACTTCGAGCTCAGCATGCAAATGTGCCAGGGTCAGCCTTTTAGATAATTCCCAGGCACGAAGCCTGCAGCCCCTGCTAGCGGCCCGCCTTCGCACAAGCGTTAAGGTGAGCTGCCTCCCAGGCTCTGGGATTAAGCAGGTAAGAGCTGAGGCCGAGCAGTCTCAGATTTCTGAGACTTCAGTCGTTGCCCTTATGGTAAGTGGCAACGACCTCTACCTCAGAGGCGGTAGGGTAGGTCCTACAGGCGAGATTACGAAGACGGTTATCGGCGCTGTCAACGACTGTGGATTGAAAACCCGCAGACGCGTCGTGGTGGGGATGCTCCCGAGGTGGGGGCCAAGCCGGACTGCCCACGTTAGGAACATGTCGCTAAACCGGCGCCTTGCAGACCTCTGTACGGCAGAGGGGGTCTTTTTTGTCGACCTGTACGCCGTATTCTATGGTAAAAAAGACCTCTACCAAAGGGATGGGGTGCACCTCTCTTTAAGGGCAAGGCTTTCCTAGCCAACCTCATCCTGGATGTCGTGGAGCGCACCCAAAGAAGTGTTGGGCCCATTGGGAGGGCGGACGTACGCCAGTACGCCCGAGTCACTCTCCAAACAACCTTCTACATTAGGGAACTCCCTGAAAGTTCTTCTGTTCAATGCGAGGTCAATCAGGAACAAGTTTCCGGACCTCCGTGGCCTCGTAGCGACGGAAGAACCCGAAATAGTAGCCATAACAGAATCGTGGATAAAAACCTCAAACGGAGACTTTAAAGGCAAATTCACGGTTCCTGGCTACCAACTCTTCCACAAAGATAGGCAAAACAGAGAGGGTGGCGGTGTAATGCTGTATGTCAAGGATACAATCAAATCTACGAAATCCAACGTTATATCCGACCACGAGCTCCTAGGCGTTGACCTAGAGATCGGTTCTGTCAGATACAGGACCCTGCTGCTTTACAGACCTCCTTCCCAACCCATTGAGAAGGACGGGGAACTGTACCAGCTGCTGGGTGAGCTTGTTCAAGGCAGAGTGTGCATCGTTATGGGCGACTTCAACAGACAAGTTCACTGGGAAACCAGAGCAGCCTGTGGCGAGAGCGCGCTACTCCTGGAGTTTGCCAACAACGAGTTCCTCACTCAATGGGTCAGAGAACCGACGAGAGGAGACAATATCCTCGACTTGGTCTTCACCTCTGAGGATGATATCGTTAGGGATTTCTCTATAGGCGAAGAGATCGGTGGTAGTGATCACCAGCTAGTTAGATTTAGCTTTAAGATCCCGAAGCTAAGGTCTGTTGCCAGTCAATCAAGAAAAATTGACTTGAGAAGAGCAGACTTTGCAAGCCTTTGAGCTGGACTGACTGACGCGAGGCTAGAAGTGTGCGATGCTGTTGAAGACTCGTGGAATAGTTTCAAAACTACATTCATGAGTCTTCAATCGCGTTTCATCCCTCTGAAATTGTCCGTTGGTCTTCGGTTCAATCAAAGTGGTTTAATCGAGAAATCGGCCAACTGCTTAGGGAGAAGAGAACTGTGTAACAGCAATCGAAGATCTCAGGTGACTTTGACGAATACCGGAGGCTAGTCAGTAGAGTGAAGTCCAGCATAAGGGCGGCTAAGCGGTCTGAGGAATTCCGAGTGGCGAGACTCTGTAAAGAGAATCCCGAGGAGTTCTTTGGATATGTAAACATCCGTAAACCAATCCGTCGAACGTTTGGCCCTTTGAGGAATGATGAGGGGACATTAAAGCATTTAGATGCAGAAAATGCTAACCTCCTCAACGACTACTTCTCTTCAGTGTTTACTGAAGAGTGTAGTCCCATCCCCCAGCCGACGGATTCCTACTCGGGGTAAAAGCTGGAGGATATGGACTTCACCGAAGGAGAAATCAAAAAGATGATCACTGACCAAATGACGAATAAGTCACCTGGCCCGGATGGGTTTCTACCTAAAGTGTTGAAAAGAGTGCGCGATCAAGTGTCACGACACCTGAGCGCAATCTTCAACATGTCAATCCGGACCGAAAGCGTTCCTAGAGACTGGCGTGAAGCGGAGGTGACTCCTATCTTTAAGAAACGAGACCGAAGCCAACCGTCGAACTACCGACCTATCAGTCTGACTTCGATAATCGGTAAACTCATGGAAAGCATCATGGTGGACAAAATGACTTCGCATTTAGAGTCAAACCTGCTACTGAGGAGTTACCAGCACGGCTTCCGAAGGCAACGGTCATGCCTGACGAACCTTGTGGAATTCTTCCACTTCGTGTTCAGTGAGCACGATCGGGACAAGGCAGTGGATGTGGTGTACTTAGACTTTCAGAAAGCCTTTGATAAGGTACCACATCGCCGCCTTCTCGGGAAAGTGCGAGCGCTGGGCATAGACGGAAAAGTAGCCAGCTTGATCGAGAACTGGCTAAGTTGCAGACGGCAACGGTTGGTGGTGAATGGACAGGATTCTGAGTGGGTGCCCGTTACTAGCGGGGTGCCTCAAGTTTCTGTCCTGAGATCACAACTATTCATTATCTACGTCAATGACATGGACGGCGACATGGTTGCCAAGATTTCCAAATTTGCAGACGATACCAAGCTTGGTATGAACGTTGCAAAGGATAGAAATACTGCAAGCCTGCAGGAAGATCTTGGGAAGATTGGGGAGTGGTCGGACACGTGGCAAATTCCTTTTACCGTGGGGAAATGCAAAGTAATGCATATCGGCCACAGAAACCCTCAATCTTAGTATATCCTTAAGGGCACTGCTCTTGAATCTACCGACACTGAGAAGGACTTGGGTATAACTATCACGAGTGACCTCAAGTTCTCGAAACAGTGTATTGAGGTGGAGAAGAAAGCCCAAAGGATGTTAGGCTACATAAAGCGCCAGTTTGGATACCGTAACAGGGAGATAGTACTTTGTCTGTACAACTCCCTCGTTCGGCCTCACCTGGAGTATGCCGTACAATTTTGGAGTCCTTCATTTCGAAAAGACATCGCGAGATTGGAACGCGTGCAAGCCAGGGCAATCAAACTGATTCCCTCTATCAGACATAAAAGCTATGAAGATAGATTAAGGGAATTATATATGTTCTCACTGGAGACCCGGAGACTACGTGGTCAGCTTATCGAAGTATTCAAAAAACTTCGAGGCTTCGACAGACTGGACTCCGGGGATATTTTCCAGCTCAGCGAGAGGAGAACAAGAAATCACGGCTCTAAACTTGAACTGAGGCGATACCACCGTGATCTGTGTGGGAAATTCTTCACTTACAGTATCTGCGGTAGTTGGAACGCACTTCCGACGGAAGCTGTCAACAGTGAATCTGTTGATCATTTCAAGTCAAGACTAAATAAAGTCTTGCGAAATCGCCGTTAAGATCCTCGCGAGTGATCTTCGAGGTTGCCAACGGACACCTTCGAAGATTGCGCCAAAAGTACCATCCTTGTATGGACCGTATGGTCTTCCAGGGTACTTATTTTCCTTGTAGCTCCTTGTAACCTTTTTTTACCTATGGACTCCTTTACTTTAAAAAAAAATTTGGTGGCTTCCAAATGCCAAAAAATTTTCACTAATAAAAAAGCAAAGGAATTGTATCAATAAGTAAAAAAAATAGTAAATAATTATGCTTATTTTGAAGGAAAACTTTAAGTTTAAACTAATACAAATAAATTATTTAATATTTAAATTCTATGGGGCATTTAGGTGCATTAATAAATAATTCATAATATACCTTTAAAAAGATAAGTGAGTAATTAAATAAAAAATGTAGATTTATTCAATGAGATACCTGTGACTGATGTTGCTCAGCGAGTTTTTTATATTCGTCTCCATCGATGCAAATGATAGTCGAAGATCACTTTTTAGCAGCTTCATTTGTTTTCCATATATCATGCTTCCTATCTTTAAATTTTGCTTGTTTAATATTTTATCACTTTGTAATTTAATAAGGGTTTCCTGTAAAGAAATATCTACTTTGCCAACATTAAATTCGAAAGGAATCGTCACCCAAGTAACAAGGAGTAACAAGTCTTGAGTAATTCACTAAACCGAGCTTGCATATCTTTGTGTAAATTCTCTCTCTCTCTCTCTTTCTCTCTCTCTCTCTCCCCCCCTCTCTCTCTATATCTCTCTCTCTCTCTCCCCCCCTCTCTCTCTCTCTCTCTCTCTCGTTCTCACTCTCTTTAATTCCCTGGTCCGACCTCACCTGGAGTACGCAGTCCAGTTTTGGAGTCCATCCCTTCGGAAGGACATCGCCCGACTGGAGCGAGTACAAGCCAGGGCGACCAAACTGATCCCCTCGATCAGGCACAAAAGTTACGAAGCCCGCCTAGAAGAACTAAACCTCTTCTCACTGGAAACCCGAAGACGGCGCGGTCAATTAATCGAGGTCTTCAAAATCCTCCGAGGTATTGACCACGTAGGCAACGGGGACATGTTCCAACTAAGCGAGGGCGTAACGAGAAACCACGGCTACAAAATTGAGCTGCCGCGTTATCACCGGGACAGATGCGGGAACTTCTTCAGTTACAGTATCTGCAACGAGTGGAACGCGCTTCCGCCAGAAGTCGTGAACAGCGACTCTGTGGAGCAGTTCAAAAGGCGCCTGGATAAAGTCCTGGTTCGCTGACAGGCTCACGAGTCCCTGACTCGTAACAAGTACCCTCTCGTATGGACCGTAAGGTCTTCTAGGGTACTTCTTTTCCTTGTGACTCCTTGTGACTCTCTCTCTCTCTCTCTCTCTCTCTCTCCATTCTCAGTAATAATAATAGTTCTGAAGTAGAATTGCTCTATGCCCTACCAAGATATCACCGTGGATCCCAATTCATTATTTTATGTGTGTGGACCCCTAGTAATGTTACATGGCTCCCTAGGGGTCACTATAGGGCCATGTGGCCCACGGTTGAGAACCACTGTTCTAGACAGTTGCATGTCTTCCCGCTCTTAATTTCCCACAGTAATCTCCTCTCTAAACTACTCAGGCTATACGCCTTCCGTGCATTTTCATCTCCCTTTTCTCCCCTCTCTTTATAACTATTTCTTAAACCCTCTAGCAGAGCTTCCCTGGTTGGCCCTCGGGTTGTACTTTTTAATATAAAACAGGTCGTTAACTTCAATACCGTCCTACCATTCGCCACATCTATTCGCAGTCTTCTCCAGGGTGAAAGTTTCAAATCAAAGAAATATCCAGTTTTCATTTTCATTTTTAGAGTCCTAAAACCAACGCAAATATCTCTGTTGAGGTAAGGAGATGTGAAAATCTGAGGAAGAGCCATAGCCTGAATAGACAACTTGCACCACTACGGGTTGGAGTGCTATGTATTTCTCATAAACTAGCTACTCACAATAATAGCAAGTTGACTGAAGGCTAGTAAAAAAGGAAATTTCTGAGAAAAGTTTAATTCACTGAAATTTGTTTTTGTTATTTTTTTTTACCTTTGGTTTTACGAGCGATTTGAACAAGATTGGGGAAACCTTTATCAGTGGGGTTTTACAGTTTAACTCTTCGCCCAATCCAAGGATCACTTCAGCGTATAAAAGCAAAGGTGACCTACATCCGACAACTAACCATACCGAATGTTACTTAATTTCGCCATTCTGAGAAGTGGCATTTCCCTTTGACGACAATTTTGATGTATTCACGGATTTCTCCATTAAAGAATGAAATTTCAGCCGACGTGATGCGTCCTCAAATCGTTCGGGCTCTACAAAATGTAGTGGCTTCGGATTATCATTTGTTCGGGCCTCAGTTAAACCCTCCAATGTAATACACTTTGTCCTCTCATCAGCATGGCACAAATTAGAGTTCATGTACGAAAACCCTCGTCGCTGGGACATTCGTAATGCAATCAATGCTATCATCTATCTATCTATCCGTGCGAGAGATGAGTGTATGATAAATCTCCGCTTTTCGTTTGATTGTAAGTGAAAAATGGCGCTGAGTGGCATCATAAATTATCACTGACATAAAAGGAACTAATGCCGCCAACAAAGAAGCGAGTGGTTATCCACGCTATCTATGATATCTCTGTTTGGTTAATCTTTCAACAACTTCCATACCCATTCCATCTCATTTCACGGTTTTCCACTTCTTGTCACTAATGTTTCGTTCGAGTGGACACGGGTTCGTACTCATATGTGCCTATTTTGGGCATATAAATGCGTCCTCGGAGGTTTATAATGCTCCTTATCCACATTATTCATTAGTCTTTATCCTTTCAATCATGCTTTTTATTTCTCTTTCTCCCTTTTTCATTAATCTGCTTCTGTAGGTTTTACGGTTTTTTTAGCCAATCATGGGCATTTCTATGTAGTCACCAGAATGCACAACCGATTTGAGTCAACCATGCGTAGCTACCATGTTTCATCGTAGCTGACGTGTGATGCATATGACAGATTTCTCGTGATACAAGCAACTCCTCGCTGATATCTGCCAGTTTTTCTTTTACTACCCATTGATTTTAGACTTAATAGAAAACGAGTCACATGTAAGTAACCGTATACACATACCACAATACGAAAAGTCAAAGTAAGAAAATTGATGCACGCGTACACACAAGGAAATATATATAGGTGAAATGATTAGACAGACATTTAGATGTGTATAAAAAACAGATTGTCTTTATAGCGGCCAGGAGTTGGAAAGAGTGATTATTTTTCATTATGTACGAAAAGTACGTAATTCCATAGCCACAAAAAAGATCAGGCTTATACCTTCGCATAAGAAAGAAGATTTATTCCCTTGTAGAATAAGCATGCTCATTTATTAGCAGAAGAAAGCACGCTTTTTCCTTGACAGAAAATGACATGCTGATTCACTGGCAGAAGAAAGCAATCTTATTCATTGGCAAAAGAAAGCAGACACATTCCTTGGAAGAAGAAAGCAGAATTATTCCTCGGTAGATGAAAGCAAAATTATTCTGTGGGATACGAAATCAGGCTTAATCTTTGGCAGAATAAAGCAGTCTCATTCCTTGGCAGAGCAAGCCAGAACTTATTACTTAGGTTCAAGAATACTGGATTATTCTTCGAAATAATAAAGCAAACGTTTTCCCTGAGAGTATAAAGCAAGCTTATTCTGTGGCTAAAGAAGACTGGCTTATTCCTTGGCAGTAGAAAGCATGTTTAGTCATTGGCAGAAGAAATCAACCATTTTGCTTGGTAGAAGTAAGCTTGAATAAAAGAGCAAGAATGCTAGCAGAATGCAGGATTATTCTCTTGGCAAAATACAATAGGCTTAGATTTTGAAGTTAGAAAGCAAGCCTTTCCTTGACAGAAGAAAGTAGGCTTATTCAATGGGAGAAGAAACCAGGTTATTTTATATACAAAACTGGTTTATTCCTTAGCAGAAGAAGCCAGCCAGGCTTATTACTTGGCAGAAGATAGCAGGCTCATTCCTTGCTAAGGAAAGCAAGATTATTCTGACAAAGAGGCAACCAAGCTTCTTCTTTTGCAGAAAAAAGCACAACTATTCCTTGATAGAACTTTTTTTTTCTTTGAGAGAAACAGGCTGGCTAGTTCCTTAGCAGAAAAGATGAAGTATTGTTTTGCAGGCTTATACTAGGCAAAAACATCAGATTTGTTCATTGCCATTAGAAAGCTAGCTTATTCTTTGCCAAAATAATTCAGGCTGATTTTTTGACACAATAAAGCAGACTTATTTATTGGAAAAATAAAGTAGGCTTTTTCCAGGACACAAGAAACCAAGCATATTTCTTAACAGATTCGATTTTTTTATCTTATATAAATATTGCGGAGATTAACTGGTCCCTCTCCGTCCGAATGCTAATGAGAATTGAAATGAACAGAATGCGATAATGGAGAGGAAGTACATGTCTTATTATTCAAAAATCGATACGAGGCAATGTGGTCTAGGAACCGGGAAGGCACGTAGCTCTCTAACCCTACCTGGTTACGTAGCTGAGGCAGATCTTTGTGTCGATGTCCTTGCTAGCCTACTGACCGATGTTGCCGAAAAGAAAGATGGAGAGATGCACGAGGGTTTATCCGCTTTATTTCGTATAAAAAACCAGCGGGGGCATTTCTGTCATACTGAGGAGTCTAAGAGGTAGAGTGCAAAGCATGCGATGAGGTTAGAGGAAGTGAAGATACTAGAAAATTACATAGATCGAGCAGCCCTACGGAGCCATAGAGATGCTAAAAACCTATAAAGAGCACGCAACTCTCCTGAACTTGCTTGAAATTGAGATAAAATGGCCAGTGATAGTAACAAGTCACTAGTATGTTAGAGATATGCATTTTTTGTACCAATGCCTGAAGATGCTGAACACCTAACGAGTAAAGAAGATTCCAGACCTTCCGTTTTTATTGTAGAGATCTTAGCCAATAAATAAGAAAGTGCTTGGAATTCCCTTTCCTTTTCAGTAGTACCAGGAAGTTATCTTAAACGATGAGTTTGAGAAACCTTTACTTTCTGAGTGGAATTTATAATTACTACTAAGTGAGCATCGCGATCACAGGGCAAAACATATCTTTCTGTTAACTGAAACTGTCTATTAGAGGGAAGTAGATGAAAAATGATACAAACATAAAAGGAATAAATAGAATAGGAATGGTGAAAAAGGTTCAATAATAACAAAAACACGGTAACAAAACATCATGGGGGAATGCGTTCAGCAAAACTAACAATAAGGCATATGTAGTTCTATCGGAGACTAATAAAGTGGTGTAATGAACCATGTTGGCGAGGGAACCAAAACAAAACAATGCCCTTCTCACAATAGGCTTCGTCCTCATCTTAGAAAGGACCTTCTTCCAGCCTCTTCTGTTCCAAGTCAGTCCCGTAAATGGGCGGAAGTTGGGACTGTCAAAATATCCTCCTGGACCGCCTCAGCAACTAACCCAGCCATGAAGACCAGGTACAGAAGGAAAGAAGTGGACTAAATAAGTCTTTGTTCGATAGAACTCCTCCCCCCCTCTTGTCCTTTGTGAAAGTGGAGGGTGGAGTCTTTGTGAAAGACATAACTATCAGAAGTACAGCATCTAGATTAAGCAGACATTCGAGTCTTCAAGAAAAAATCGAATGAATAGTAAAAATAAGTATAAAAAGAAATAAAGGAGGTAAGATTTCAACAAACTTTATCAACTCGATCTCAAAGGGGAAGCTACGAACAAAAAATAGTAGCTTATGGGTACGAACAACGAGTGTTTCGAAAGGCATGCCAGATCAGCGTCTCGAATCCTCTCTCTTTCGATATCAACAACCATCATTAAAGAATAAGAAAAACAAACCAGCTCTCAAATCGATAACATCTTTTAATGAAGAAATTCTTTTCTCACTTGAGTCAACACGATGTTTTCTAATAACGTGAGAAGCAAGACTTTAAAGGCGAATTATTATTATTGAATAGCTTTCAAAATTGACTATGAAAAAAAAGGTAACACAATTTTTAAAATGAAATGAGAGCAATAATTCAGTTAGGTTTTATTTATGTTTTATATGAGGAAAGATATATGGGCAGATGTTTCCTATAAAGACTTCGGTTTGTTGTCTTTATCTTAATCGAGAAAAAGCTAGGAAAATCGAAAAGAAAATTTAAATGGGTAAGGTTGATTTTGCATTTGTTAATCAAATATACTTTTACCTTTATAGTTATTCAAATTAATAGGTGGGTATTATTGCTTTTTTAAGCGTTTATTTTTATGGTAATGAATTATTTTAAGAAAGAGTCAGAGCACCACGAATTTTGGTGGAGAGCCGGTTTTGGATGTATTAGGGAAGTTATATGAGAAAGGTCGGCAACCATTAGATAAGAGTTAATTAGTAATAAGCCTCTAGCAAGAGGCAGAAAAAATTATAAACTCCTTACAGTAGCTTCATTGATTGGCTCAAGTGAGGAGTCATTCGAGTTGGACAGGTGATGACCGAAAAAAATAGCAATTAAAAGGAAGATGCTGTCAACTTTTGGGAAATCAAAACTGCATGTATATGGACGAATGTCTGTAAGATGAAACCTGCAGTCAAGGAGGGTTAAGAGGTGAAAGTCACTCATTCAGGAGTGGCTCAGAGTGTTCAGAAGCAAAGGAGAGCTTTGTTAAAAAAATGCAAAAAACCACTGAGCTACCACGAAACACCACTTCTTTGAAGTTGTTTTTGCATGAAAGACAATGCACTCTTTCCAGGAAATATCAGTAAAAATACCGAGAATAGTACGTAAGTGGTGGAGATGAGAGATTTCAAGTTGAGAAGAAAATCTAATAAAGAAAACGCGTATAATAAGAATGAGAAAAATAACACATTGGTAAAGTGCCTTTGATAATCACGAAAATATATTTGGCTGAAAGGGGTTGTTGATTGTTATCCCTCATATCTCTATTCTCTGAAATTGTTTCCATATAGGGTTGTGAACCTTCCACTCTAAATTCAGACGCTTAAGAATTTAGGGTCTGTGTGGTTAGCTGTTCTGGGATATCATCTTCTTTATTTTTTTCTTTTTTATTCCTTTTATCCCTTACCTTTATATATGCTATAAGGCGATAGGTTTAGATGCTGCGTGCCACTTTGAGAACTGCCGCAACTAGTAGTCTACTCTTTAATTCACCCTAACTATGAACATTTCTCATATTATTACTTTCACGAATTTCGTTACCAGATTCTGTTAGTAATAACTGAACCTGCAATGACTTTATTAAGCCGTTTTTTTTTTCCTCGCAATAATTAATCAAACCATACAAACTGTAGAAAGGTGGGAATGGAAGATTATAAGAGGGGGGAAAAAAAAACCCAGTTTGCAGTTAGCAGCAATTTATTGATCAATTGTCTTTAGAGTTTGAAGGATGTATGACCAGTAAAGAACCTAGTGTCCAATCAAGGCAAGTCCGATGGTAAAAAGATTAATACCACCTCAACTTAGGGAATACAGTAATGGCAAATCATGCAGGATTCTAAGTACATACACACTTATCTACAAGTCTACCTGCTCATTGTGCAAGGTTCTTAGTACATACATATTTATCTACGAGGTACCTGCTCATCAGGAAAGTTAATAAGTACGTGCCCACTTATCTACGAGTTTACCTGCAACTCATGCAAGTTTCTAAGTACGTGGCACGTATCTCCGAGTGTATCTATTACGGCACAAATTATAATAATCATTCTATATGTTTTTATTAAAAATAAAACCTTCCGTAAACTGCGTCTTCCAAATCCTTTAAAAGCTCTTTACTGAGTTGAAATATTTAATTTTCTCTAACTAAATTACATTCTCGAAATCTTCTCATTCGCACTCTACACACTGATACACAGCAAGATTTCCCATGGCATATTTCAAAATAGCGGCGTTGTACGATTTAAGTTTGAGTTCTAATTTCAGTATTTTCTTACAGTTTCTCTCTTGGAATGTTTTAACAGGAACCTTTTTCACGAATTTATGCTATTATTATCGGTCTTTACCATTTACGCATTCGATCTTTAACTCGGTACTTCTGCTTCTCTTCCGTTGGAATTTCTTTTATTCATGTTATCAACCTTCGTTGCCATTTTCCACTTAGCTTTTCTGAATTTGTTACACTTAAATCGTAACAAACTTAGATACCTTAAAAAGGAAGTGTGGTCTTGGTAACCGAGCCATGCTTATTAATTTGTTAAATAGCAGCGATCCATTCGTTAACAGTTAATTAAAACCTACTGTAGAGGGGCTACCACATTACTAATAATAATTTCAACTGCAACAAAGGTCTTATAAGCTTATTGCTAACTCGCCCGTCGCCTGGTTACTCTCCATTATAGAGCCTTAAACTTCCTTATTTCGAAATATTTTATTTCCCTCTTTAAGGGTTAAGGAGAAATGGTATATGGCTGTTCAAAACCAGACACATTTTTGCTGGTCATCCTGTAGTTTCGGAAGTATTCGAAGCCTCCATCATCAGCCTCTTCCAAAATTAGTCTCGGAATAATGATTTCGAGGGAGAAGAATCAATTCTTCCTTAATTGTGAAGTTCGACAGAAGAGAAAAGATTCTGGAAGATAATTTCAGCTGATAATCTCCCCCCTCCCCAATGCTGTTGAGGAAAGGTTGCTGATTATATAATGATTTAAAGCACTCTTCATAAACCGTAAAGTGTTGTCTTATAAGGCTCTTTAAAAATATGCCTATTACTATTAATAATAATAATGAGGCTCAATATCGCTACACGATAATTATCATGACTACGACAAATGGAATATTAATAAAATTCCAATTTTGAGATTCCTTCCTTAGTACTTACTTTAAATCGAGGTCCCACATAATCCCACGATGTCAAAGCGAGGATAAATATAATTGGCCAAAAAGAGTTGTCTAAAGTAGAAATATAAAGAGATTTATACCCTAGGGCAGGAGCGGGCAACCTCCGGCCGTCGAAGGCCTAGCGTCTGGCCCGCCACCTTGCTTGGCATTAATATTGCAATCCGGCCCGCACCCCCCTTTCCCAATAATATCAATTCTGCCAAAAAGCATCTGTCTCAATAGACTCATAGAGGGAGGGGGGAATGAGGCTCAGTTGGCTATTGGTCAGTTTGTGCCTTTTCCTCACCTTGCTGTTTGTGCCCCTGACGACGTAGACCTGGACACTTGCGTTAGTGTGGTCGCCTCTGCAGGAGGAATTTGCCTCATGTTTCGCTTGAGTCAGGCCGCTAGCTGCTGCAGAATTCAAGCTTTTCACCGCCCCCTTTGACTTCTTCGTGGACGACGCCCCTGCCTGCCCCCCTGCAGAAGGAGTTGGTGGAGCTCCACACCTCTTCTCCGCTGTCCTTCTTCCGAAACCTCGTTCTCCCTTCTAACAATTTTCCAAATTACATTGCGCATGTTCAACGCATTGTGGCCATGTTTGGCAGCACCTACTGTTGCGAACAGCTCTTCTCCAAAACACAAAGTCTCACCTTCGCTCCCATCGAGCCGGACATTGAAACACTTCTCCTTGGCAAGCAGCCCCAGCCGTCTCACTGATTTCTATGTTTTTCCATAAAATCCTTGTATAATGTATTCTAGTATATATATATATATATATATATATATATATATATATATATATATATATATATATATATATATATATATATATATATATATATATATATATATATATATATATATATATATATATATATATATATATATATATATATATGTATATATATATATATATATATATATATATATATATATATATATATATATATATATATATATATATATATATATATATATATGGTCACTTTGGGGATTTCTTTGTTAACTCCGTCGGCGGCCTGCTCCCAGAAATGTCGCCATCTGGCCCTCCCTCTGAAAAGGTTGCCCGCCCCTGATCTAGGGGATATTTGTATGTATGGATGTTTGAACAGATGTAGTAGTTGATTAAGCAAAACCGGCCAAAAATTATAGAATTATTTAAATAAAAAGTCCTAACTGGCCGTACGCAAATGGGGAGCTTTTCGAAAAAGAAGAGGAAAAAGAGAGAAAAGGAAAGGATAATTATTGTGAAAGAGCCACCATAAATTACCAGAACATTCAGAACAAAAAGTAACAAACAAAAACTCATAAAGATCCATTTATAATTTTTGGCTCCTCTGCCCCACAGATTTGCAGCCTCTTCATATTCTTCATTCTTTTAGCCATATCTTTATGCTTTTTTCATCACCAGCTACCGCACACAGCTTTTGCAGCGCCATTCTTCCCTCGAATCGTGGACGAGATCCCCAGACCCAATAATGACATGCGTATAAAGATCAGAATGACAATCATGGGTGAGCACGAATTAACCAGGGCCCGTCTTTGTTCTGGGGTGGTGTATGGGTTGCATTGTATGTTTTGGGGAGCAACCAAAGATAGCGGAACCTTTCTTGACGGCAGCGGGTCTGGGCGCATGTGTTTCGCGTCAGGGGTATGCGGATATGAGTAGTACCATAGGGGGCATTAGTACTCTATCGACAGGACTCCGAAACGCGAGAGAGTAGTTATGCTGCAATGTGAAGGGGAGAAGGGAAACGATAGCGGTGTTGCGATTGGCTATTTGCATGATGATGCATGCGGAGTTACCTCCACGGGGGTGAGTATCAGCGTATTCGCCCGATGGGCATCCAGCTCATGATGCCGCTAAAAGTTTCATGTCCGCTCTTGCTGGGATTGGACCTCTGCCTAGACGTCAGAAACCCAACGCCGTATTCACAAGGTTAGCGAGAGTTCGTCGCAGCTTGAGGTGTTTTTGGTAGAGGTTTTACCACCGAGCTACACTCTTTTGGTTTTGTGATAAGGGTTTTACCCCCAATTTATACTCTTTTGTTCTTTAATAGAAGTTTTTTACCCTCGATTTGTACTCTTTTGTTTTGTGTATTTTTTAACCCCCAATTTGTACTCCTTTTGAGACCTTTTCTTGTCAGTGGAGACCTGAGGTCTAAAATCAAATCCGAATCACGAGTATCTGCAGTGTATGGTAACCACGGCAAAGTCGACACCAATCGTGACTCCATCGGCGATTATCTACACCCGGTGTTGCTTAACTTCGCTCAGTCTAGGTTTTCCACTCTGATCTGCACTGCTCAGTTACTATCAGAAACTGTTAATACTAATAATAAATGCGCGCTGCTTCCACTCTGTGGAAATGGGGTAGAACTTGAAAATATTAATAATAGTTATAATAATGATAATAATACTAATAATGTGGTTTTAAAAAGTGTCGTTCAACACTAGGAGTTTAGGGTTTCCGTCCTCAAATCTTCCCATTCGCCCATTTCTTGCGGCCAAGACTCTTCGTCTTCTTCGGCCAAAAAGTCAAATTGTCAACAAAGAACTAAGTGGCATTCCCAAGTTATTTTCCCCTTATGTGACACTCGACAGATAAACAACTGCAGATTTACGATTCGTTTAGAATTTTTTTTACAGAATTTAAGACTAAAAAGGCTTCACAAGCGATTAAATCACTTTTAATCCGATCAACGTTTTCATCTTCCTTCAAATAATACGTCCCTTCCTTCAAACTACCCCAGACCAGTGTGACTTGTGAACCTTTTCCTCTTCCTTCAAATAATACGTCCCTTCCTTCAAACTACCCCTGACCAGTCTGACTTGTGAACGCTATGTCCACCTCTCACCCTGAACTTCAGGAATAAAAGCATAACTCACGTGAATAGGTTTATGTCGTGAGTCTATCAAATGCTTTGAAAGCCTATGAGAGATTTATAATCTCCAAAGACGTTTATAAATGCTCAATAACAATCCAAACTATCAATGGACGTCCATTACTCAGTGAGAGGCCTAACCTAACTCCTTTGCGTTCTTTTCACGTCCAAAACCTTCAAGGAAGATGGATAAGGAAAGGTTTTAGAAAAGCTGTCGTTGAAGTCATTTCACCGATGTCATTTCCACCTTTTTTTCCTCTGTTCCCTCTCCATTTCTTTCCTTTCACTCCACTGTCACAAAAACGCTTTTGTCTGAGTGAAAATGAGTTTGAGGATGCTCATAAGGACTCAATTTGGATGAATGTCTCGTGGAAATTCACTTGCCTACTGTTCTGGTTGTTAGGTGCAGCCTTTTAGAGATTTGGGGCAGAAAATTTAGTTCTTTGGAATTATTATATATTTACGTAATATTTTAGTCCCTTTTAAGTAGTAACTTATTTTATTATTATGTTATTTGAGGTCATTCATGCGGAAAGTCCTGCTCGATGTAAATGTATCTTATCAACTTGTTTAGCCAAGTAGAATGCCTATCGATACAACTTGGTATGACCTATTTTCAGACATGGGCATGATTATCATTTGATTATGGTCTGGAATACTTGTCGTGGTATGACATTACATTATATCAATACCATATTATATCTATCAGTCAGGGACCAATAACTTGAAAGCGAACCGACAAAAGGGACGGAAAACCACGAGTTCAGACGGGTTGAGTAGCGAGAGAGCTGCAACGAGGTCAGGTAAATTATGGAAAATGGCAAAGCTCAAGGTTATTTAAAGATGCATGTATCAAAATATAATTTAATTTACACAAAAATTAATGAGAGAATTGATTGGTAAAATTACCTCACAGAATTAACGGGCAAAATCACATCATCAAATGAAAGGGGGAATTGTAGTTATAAATCAGGCTATGAAGTTAGAACTTAAGATATTCCAGGAGGAGACTATTCAAATGAGGGGCTGGGGGATAACTCAATTGGGTTACTAAAAGGGGAAAAGGGGGTGGCTTACGGATGTCTTCTGCACTTGTGGTGAGGCCGCTCGGACTTCAGAGCGGGAGGTTGGAGTGATGACGGTTCTCCAAAAGCAAGGGGGGGAGGGGAACTTCCGGTCCAGGGGAGAGTATTTTGGCTACCCGAAATGAGGAGGGCTTCGACAGGAGTTGATGAAAGAAGTCGGGAAAATCACTTGGGGCGATCGTTCAGTGGAATTAACTCCTGGCTGGGGCTAATTCCAAATACACAAAATAGTCCAGCTGTCACTTTACTTTGTTGCTAGCACTTGACTTGGAACAATGGGGAAATCTTCTGGGTTCTGGGCGAGACTTCTCAACTCTATGTCAGTTTCATGAGAAACAAGCAATATATATGTCTGAGGCTCTCCCTGCGAGGGGAAGGGGTTAGTGGGAAACAGCTCTACTCTCGAGGGGCCTCGAATCTTCTTGCAGAGGCTATTCGAGTCCGCGTAAAGGTGAATCGTGGGAGACGTGGTTTGAGGCTACCGCTTGTGGAAGGGGGGGGGGAGGCTTACCAATTTAGGCCTAACATGGCCTTCTGCAGCACGTAAAAGTTCGGTCTGCTCAAGAGAGTCCACCTGGGGTTCCCTCACAATACTTTTTGGGGAATTGGGAATAAATTATGATTACTTCTTTTTCATTTTTCTGATTATGATTTGATTTTTATCACTTTAGTTTTGCTATTTTTGATTATGATTAGTTTTTTGTGCATGATTAGGATTAGATGACTCCTGATACAGGCCCTGCTTCATTGAGCTCATCTTTCATAGTATTTTTAAATTATGAACAAAATATCTGATATGCTCAAGCAATAATTCCAAGAAATTCTCATTGTTATCAGCAATGTCAAAGGTGCTATCCTCCTCTTCGCTCTTACTGTCTTGATTAGTGTCCGCATGCCCCAGACTAGGAGAAGGCCCCATTGCTTAAAGCATATTGCTGGCACTGTCGGATACAATTGTCAAAATCTTTGTTTCTAGTTTAAAGCTAGAGAGGATATCGATGAATGTGGCATGAATATTTTCTGCAGTGTGGGACCTTTTGAATCCTCTGCATGCCAACATTGTGATTGAAGCTGGAAGTTATCAATGACATGACATGTGATCCCAATGTACAACAGCATCTGTTTGTTTGTCCAAAGGTCAACTATAACACAGACATAACCAACAGAACGAAATTTATTATTGAGATTCCTGTAGTTGTTAAGTTTGCGACGGAAGAAGCTTGCTACTGAGCTCTTTGTGGCTTAGGATGCTGTAGCTGAGCTGGGCCTTGTTAAGAGGAGCTTGAAAGTTTGGATCCTCAACCCATGAAAAAGGTTGGATGGAGCTGGCAATGAAGCAAAGGAGTAACTTGTCAATTTCCTTTTGGCGAAGATCACTAGTGTTTTATCTTTTCTAAGTAATAGACATCACAAATTCAGTCATCGGAACAAGGGCTATACTAGCTGCTGTTGTTGCTGACTCCATGTTGCTATCCACCTTGACATCTGGATGATGTTTCTGAAAGTAGAAAGAACAGAATACATTTCAGTAATTATATATATATATATATATATATATATATATATATATATATATATATATATATATATATGTTAAGATATACCTGTGTAGACTAGCTCGGTGCCCAGAGTCTTACACAAGTACGGGTTGACAGCTGTCCGTCCACAAGCTGCTTGAGTTATGTCTGACGATTAATAAAGAATGCGAATTACGGTTGACCGGGTTTAGATTAATGGCTTGCCAAGTTGCCGTTCAAAGGATATATGAAGACAATACCCCAAAATATAATTTTAATATATATATATATATATATATATATATATATATACAAAAGGGGGAAGAAATTACTTATGGTGGTTAAATGAATTAAATGATGATTAACGAGGTAATCTGGGGATGACCATGCACGATCGCTTTACCCTCAAACGCGAGCGAATTGGATAGGGGGTGGAAGACAACGGCGCGGGTCTTCAAGAAGATACTTCGGGGAGTCCTGATTCAGAGGACTTGAAGAAGGGGTTGGATTCTTCGTGATGAAGAATGAGATTTTCTCTGCTGATCGGCAGGGAGTCTCAGTCTCGAAAGACGGGAATCTTAAGGGGGGGAGGGGGAGATGAGAGGGCCACAGAACTCTCCGGAAAGAAGGGGTCTCGATAGCTTTCCTCTGAACAGGGGCCAAAGCATAACGAAGGTAGATCTGCTGACGAGATCTTCGACGACGTACGATGACGAGTTACGGGGGATCACGGGAAACAGACGACAGTCTGGACGGAGTGAATGGCGGGCTTTCAATCTCCTCGAAAGATGGTGAGCTTCGGATAAAATACTCGGGTGGCTGCTCTGCAAGACGCCTCAGTGCCTTGCAGTCCCTAAGTAATTCTTGGCGCCAGTCTAAGCAAACACAATTAATGATAACGCATCGTTCCAGATGATCAAACTTGCCTCGCGATATGGAGGTAGGGTCAATATGGCCGCGCACGGCTTTCTTGCAGGGGAGAGGGGGTGGCGATCGGCGTCTGAAAACAAACACAGCTGGGATGGGTGATTAAGCGAGTGACGGATTCTTCCTCGACTTTCTAAAATTCTCACGTTAGCTCACGAGGTCTTTCAAGAATAGAGGGGTATCGCCAAGGGGCATCCTCTCACTGTGGTGCTTCGAGGGCATTCCCTCGCAATATATATATATATATATATATATATATATATATATATATTATTCTGAAGCCTTAGGGCAGGGAAGCGTGAGTTTTATTGCTATTTTTATTGCTATTTTTTCGTGTAATACACACATATATATGACATTGCATTAAGAAAGAAAAACACTTTTCATTATGAACCCACGGTCTGGTTAACAGATTAATCAATATAATTAGAAAATTCTTACTTTTTTCTCAGGGCTCGTGTCCTCCCACTGGGAATTACTGTTACCTCCCTAGGGAGGCGCGCCCTCCATTTGAATCACTGGTTTAAATGGTCTAAAATCCACCGAAACTCTTCTACCTAAATCCATGAAGCCAGTTATGCGAGTTGACTGCCATAGTTTTTTGATACCTTGCCTCACGAGTAATGACTAAATCTTAGTTATGAAAACATTCAAGGAAATAATATTTTGAGAAGAATTTCATTGCATTTTCAGTTATTTTCCTTGTGTCTCTATTTTAGAAGGTCTGAATTTCTTTATTATATGGTGTACGTATTATATTTTGTAATTTTTAATGTACTGGTGCTTTAGCATTATCTTAAGTCTTATGTAAACATTATAAACATATTTACCTAAGTCAGTTTACTTCCATTTTCTTTCGAAAAATAGCACTTTCCACTTGAAAAAAAGAATATGAATTTTTTTTTTTCCTATTATGAAATTATATAGAGATAAACTCTGAATTATTGTGAAAAATAAGAAAAGAGATTTTTTTTCAATTTCCCGAAGATTTGATAAAATGAATTAAATAGTTTGTTTATTGAGGTGGCGATATGATATAATTACATGTTACCTTACCTTCATGTGAGTATTGAAATTTGAAGTCCGTAGAATGCTACCACTAACAACCTTGTCACATGAGTAGTAGGAACTGCCATGAAAATGGTCCACTATTGGTTTCTCCATGATGATCTAGAGATGTACTTGTTGAGGAGTGGAGTGGGATGATGAGTGTGAGGGTATGGAACGTACATACTCGCAGGCCGCCAAACAATCGTGGGAACGAAAGAAATTGGTCGTTTGAGTTGACCTTCGTCTCCTCTCCCCCCTCCCTCCCCGACATTCTACCGCCCTCCTCCGCCTTCCTCTTGACCTAAGTCGTTATCCGTGCCAAACTTCCTCAACAGACGACAAGAAGTCTGACGAAAGAAGGCCTATCTCACAGAGAAGCCTAAATTCTATTTGCCTTCTTTATGATACCATGGAGATTGTCCAGAAGGCGCTGTGATAAGCGAATTGTCGTAAATGGAATCTCTCTCTCAATTTCACACAGTCGGCGGTATAAATAACAACGCCGTTCATCCCTCTAGACAAGTGTTCCAAACCTACTCGCGTAACCCTCACGTTGAACGAGAGTCGTTGCCGTAACGTATCGACTGCCAACGCGCCGCTGAGTTAACTTGGTCGCTTTCTCAAAGTGTTCCTGAGGTAAATCCTGCCCCGCTGAGTCTGTGACTAGAAGAATACGCTCTGTTGCTCAACGTAACTTGAGAAAGAAAAAGGAACATCCAAATAGTTACTAAAAGTTACTATTTGTTAGGGTCACATCCAGTTAGGAGTGAACTAACCGGAACTGCAGTCAGCAACCCCGAACCCTTCATCTTATCCCCCCTCTCCCCGAGAACTCGTGTTAACGCCACCCAAACCACCCCGTCTGGACCTGAGTAGTCGTCTCTCCAATCCATCACAATTAATGGTAATCTGTTTACCGAGTGTCCCTCTATTCTTAAATTACCTATTTAATTAACAGTGATTGATACTCCCATTGAGTCGTTATAAATCTAGACGCTTAACGTCAGTGTTATCCTCCCCTCCTTTTTTAAAGAGATTCAAGTGAGTCATTCCCTGATATTATTATTTATAATTGCTCTCAACCCGGACTAATCCGTGTTTAATATTTAATCCTAATTTACCTAAATGCCCGTTTAACTATTGCTACTAATTATTATTTTGGTGTAAAGTAAAGTTTCTTTTTGTACGTGTGATTATTTGTGGCTCCTCCTTTTTGACGTACCCTTGGCAAGACTTTAATTAAGAATCCCTTCGGCTAATTTATTCAACCTGTATTATGCACTCTTAGAATTTATCAATCACAAACCTCCTCCCAGTAACAAGTGGGACTTTTATAGTGAGAATCCTGGCCGCGACACAACCCGCCTCTAACCAGCTTTCGCACGTTCAGTAGGAATTAGAGCATATATATATATATATATATATATATATATATATATATATATATATATATATATATATATATATATATATATATATATATAATGATCGTAGATTGAGTCATAGGGTCTCAATAACATCGACTTAAACAAAAGCGGTATGTCTATATCAAGGACTAGAATAATTATTGGACCAGACTATTTAAGCAGTCTGCCTTAAAAGAGCCAGCAGCGTGTGTATGTATAAACGTGTTGTTTGGCTTACATAACCAGCAGCATCTGCATGTACAAACGTGTTGGGTGATACAATACAACATCACACACACAGTCACTCACACACAATGATAGACAGTTCCACGATTGATACACACATTACACAGACAACATGTTTCATATGTAACCCTGTGACTGGCAACTCCTACACCAGTCTGCTGAAACATGTATAAGCTTTGTGTGTGGAAGACAATCAAGTAAAAACTTGAGATGGTGCTAAGCTTTCAAAACAGACTTGGACTTGAAAGCGAAGCGCTTCGTGGAAATTACAAAAAATATTCACAATAATCACATTTTAATCATTGATTATTATCAAGAAATATATGATTATGATCTGATTATAATTATCACCGCTGAGTAATTTATGATTATGATTTGATTATGATTACACGAGTTATCTACTTTTTTATTATGATTTGATTATGATTACTTAATCAGAGCCATGAATTATGAATTTTTAATTAGTAATCATAATCTTGCCCATGTTTTCCTCTTTTTTAACCTCTTTCTTCTTAGATACCCCCATTTTTTTTAATTATGCATTTAATTAATTAAATGTTTCATAAATATATGAAAGTCTTTTTTTTATTATCATCTCGTTGAATAAATTCAAGTTCGAACTTTTTGGCACTGCTATTCTTTGTATGAATTTGGTGCTGAAGATTTATAACTACCTTTATTATCCATGTTCTTTCTATTAAAACCATTTTCCTTATCTGTTTGCTTTTCCCCTCATTCTTTTCCCATTATGGAAAAGGTTACAGCAGTTCCCTTTTCTAACTAAAGATTTTCGTTTTTATTTCTCCCATTGCTAAATTATTTTTGCTAAGCAGTTAAAGAGTGGTATATGTATACGTATGTATGCGTATGTATGTATATTGTGTATGTATAGGTCGGGAAAGCGTCTAATAACAGCATAATCGAAGACTTCTTTAAATGACGCCTTCCCGAGGCGATTTTTAAAGCGGATTTAAGTCTTGGTCAATCGGTTTTTCTGTCTGAATATTCATCACAATACTATTTATTCATTTGTTTCATCTCCACACCCAAATCTCCTTTTCATAGCAGACATATACAATTTGGACAGTTCTTTTACTTCTATAAAGTTCAACTCTAGTATTCGCTTCTTAATTTTGTGATTACGTGTCCTATCGAACATTGGACACCAAGTATCTCTTCATGTGGTTAATTGAGTTTCTAAGGTCTACTCATTTTCACTTCTCATAACATCAGAATTTTCTATATAATCCTTTTTTTAATTTTTAAACTATCTGTTGCAGATAATCCATTCGGTTTTCACCTATTCAAATAAATAAATGAAAGATAAGTCTTATTCAGAGGGTCTCTTCTCTCTTCATTTCACCCAGCAGGGGTTTGATGAAGTGGAACCCTTCTATAAAATAAGTCTAAAATCATACTTGTTACCTGGCCATTAATTACAGTACAAGCAGCCGGGTCAAGTCAAGAAAAGCGTATTCAAACTGTTATTATCCACCAGCATTCTTCATTTCACAACCTTTGTGTTCCGTAATTCAGATAAATTCTGTCGTAGCTGACACATTATCATCAATTATGAAAGAGTCTTATTTTGAAGCGTGTTCCTAAAATCCCCCATGCGACGTTATTATGTTATCGATAGTCTTTTCTCAGAATCTGTATTTAAGTAAACAAAGAAAACCTCTTCTAATTCAACTCATAAAGGTACTTTTTCATATAAGGTGATAGAGGTCGGTTGACGCGTAGTTATTCTACTCGAATCATGTTATAGTTCTGCACCAGAGGCGAGCGTCTCATTAAGTAACTGATTTCCTTCACCTTTTGACACAGGCTTGCTAATATTTATGCATCATGATTACGTTTATTGCACAATCCATTCAAGTGGAAATGTGGGATCTACAATAAATGCCTTGCTGTTTTTAATTTTTAGGGGGCATTTATGAGAATAGATGGTTCTTAAATTTGTTTATTTATGACTATTTATTTCGTTTATTTTATGATACGTTGTTTACTTCGCAGTGCTCTCATTACACCCACATGCACCCCCCCCCATATATATATATATATATATATATATATATATATATATATATATATATATATATATATATATATATATAAGGCCAATAGTTTTCGGTGGCAAAAGAAGGGATGCGTGGATTTCCGTTTTTGTCCTCTCCATCCTACAGGCAGTTTCATTTAGGCGCTGGTGGTGTTTGGAGGTGCGAAAGAAGAAGTTAAATTAATGAAATGTATTTCCTTGCTCATTGGCCCCGTTAGCTCAGTCGGTGACGCCATGGAAATTCCCAGACTTGTATCAGTTGTGATCTGAGACCTCGTGGCCAATTGTGGACAATAGCCTACTCCTGGCAAGGAGATGAGAATTATTTGAGTTCGAACGAGGCCTGGGAGTGAGTGCCAGAATGATGCAACATTTCATTACTAAAACTGTGTGGACATTCAACATCTCTTGATCTAACGTGTCACGGGTGTACCGAAAATATTTCATCGAAACGAATTAACACCAATCGTGGACACCTCACTGGCCGACGATGGTTGCATACTGATCGTGGTGATCTCGACATCTAACTAGAATGGTCCATGTTAACAAAGAAACAACACTAGCCCTTTTCTAAAATCAAATTTTTTTTTTATCATAGGTTTCTGTACATTTTCATACTTTTTTGACCCTTAAAACCGTGTCATAACTATTTTAATTTAGAATGTTGGGAAGCATTGCCACATAGAGCATTAAATTTTCTGCCTTTAAATTGCCATATGCACCAGTTCTGGGGTCCTTTGAATCTCCTTTCACACTATAACTTTTGATATAAACAAGATCGAGCAACAAAGTAGGTATTAAATGAAAAAGCATAAAATTAATAAATAATAAAAATAATAATAAATAAATAATAAAAATAATAAATAAATAATAATAATCAATATGTAAATAAAAACTAAATAATAATAATCTATCATTTTTCAGGAAATAAAAGAAACTCAATCAGCATCTAGAAATCCATCTACAATTTATAACTTCACCATGGCATTAAAGCATGGAGCATAGGAAGCTCCATTGGTGCACAGGTGATACCTAAGAACCTCCATGTAGGTACTGTCCACAAGCAAGTGTCAACTGAGACATCTACCAGATCTCTCACTGAAACTTTTTTGGTTGGATGACCTTCAGCTTTTATCATTGGTTCAGAGCTTCTCACCAACCGACAGGCGTTCAATTATTTGCTTAATCTTCATAATTTACGAGAAAAGCAGGAAAGCCTAAGCTTCAAGGCATTTCATATCTAACAGTTGAATCTATTGGCACATTCTGGCAGATGGCTAAGATCAAAACAATGGCCAAGTATCATACAACAAAATGGAGATATTCCTGAAGCTACATGCAAAACATCGTACTCTGGTGAAAAAGAAAAGAAAAACAAGTAATCATAAAGGAAAAATAGAAGCATTGGTACTGAAATTGGGCAACCTACTCGATTGAGGAGTTCCAGATGGAATCCAGGAAATAAAAAAAAAATCAGAATGTTATCCAGAGAGAAGAAAGATATAGGTATCAGGTTCTACGAAGATCAGTAGACTGAGAGGATATGTCATGTCTGCTGAATGCAAGATTTCTGAGACAAGATCCCTGAAACAAGCAGCAAGGAATGAATGATTGCAGCATAGGCAAGAACAATGTCAAAGTTCTTTCTGGTCAACCATAAAGGAGGACATATTGAACCATTTATTAAAATTTAAATTTAGTTTAAACTTTTTTAAAAGATGCAAGAAGAAAATTTAAAAAGATTTTTTTTACATTATTTTTTAAAGACTAATTGACTCATTAAGTGAATTTAAGACGATTTTTACAATGAATATAGATTTATGGATAAAGGATCCATCTTTCATTGGTTTTTATTATATGTCTAGAGCTGCAATGTTTAGTGAGATATTGCTTCTCAAAAACAGTCTAATTTGGGAGGGACACCATATATATATATATATATATATATATATATATATATATATATATATATATAATAGCCGGAAAGTGTGCCAATTTTGAGCCATTTTATGGTGACAAGTAATGATGTAGCTACCAGTGTTTCAGTCCATTCTTAATTATAAGCAGGTGCAACTCGTATATTCCTCACCAAAACATCAAAATATGTCTATGTGTTAGAATTGCAGAGTAATCAATATTCCTAGTATTAAACATATACACTCTTGAAAGAAATATTGTTAACGTAATACGTAATACATAGAGTGACGCTATCCCTTAACAATCCTCATCAATCTCACACCATTTTTCTTCATTCTGATAAATATTTGTTTCAGTACTCCATCCATAAAAACATTAACAGTCATGGCGAAATTACCCTACCTTGTCTTACACTCTCAATCTAACGCACGCCTTAGTTCCAACCTCAATACTTTTAACACTTTCCAATAGTTTACTACTCACTCCATACATTCTTATTACCTACTATAATGCTGCTCTATTCGGACGATCATAAGCTTTCCCCAGATCCGTGAAACCATCATTCACTGGATCTCTTAGCTCTTGTGTTTTTCAGCAACCTCTCATACAAACGCAGCTTACCCGCTACAAACCCCTCTTGTTCTTCCTCTTCAATCCCTTAGGTATCCTTCTTATATGCCAATCATAATTTTTCTATATATTTGATCAAGAACATAACTTATCCCAGTTCAATTCTCCCAGTGCTCAGGCATTATTCCACCTTCAAATGCTTTACAATACAGCCACTAGATCTATCTCACAACATAATCATCATCAGCTTTTAGCATCTCAGCAACTATTTCACTACTCCAGCTGTCTTTCAATTTTTCAGACCTCTGCGAGCATTAACAACCTTCTTGCATGTTTAGCTCTTCCTTAACCCGATAGAGGAAAGCCATTCATATTTACATTTCCATCACCTTTCATACACACATTCAGAAAGTTGCTGCAACTTTGGAAAAATTAAAGTAAAATATTTTTAATTAAATGTAATCAATTATATCGTAACCTTATTTTTTCTACAACATCTTCCTATCTTATTGGTTTGTAAAAATGAAACAAATTTCTTTGAAAAAAAATAACCACCCGTCAAACATTTTAGAATTTATCTTTATTATTCATAAATATATATGATACTAATGTGTATCTTGCTAATAATTTGAATATTTTTTTAATGTGATTAAATTACTTATTATTTTAATAAATGTAATTAATACAATGGTGTTTTCTAAAATCAGAATATTTCTTATGTTTGAGGTTAATTTATAACCTTTGCGTAATTTAATATCGCTGTAAATATGTAATATGACTAAATCTAAGGAACTTACAGAAGCACAAATCCAACTTCTCTATAACCAAGATTATCACAAATAGAACTTGCTAAAAAAATAAAACGTCCAAGATATGATATTCCAACCACTATAAAACGATATTATCATTCATATAATGTAATTAGCCATCTGTGGTAAATAAATTCACTATATTTATTATGTTTATTTATTTTTGATCATTTTAGGCTCTATTTTCACAAATACCTGACGCTATCTTTCAACATTCAGCTTGTAAAATTTCATACAGTTCTGTATTATTTGTTTTTGTATTACTTTTTATTGCCTTCCCAAACACTAACCACAAGTATTCTATTGGATTTAATTCTGGGCTCTTCAAACTAATTCTTGGTGTAGTTGGATATATGGCATGGGCCATTGCTTGGCAGGAATATAACTTGATTTCATGTTGTTGGATGCAGTTTCTGGATAGATAGCTCTAAAACATGTGAAAACATGTGGATATAAGTTGTGTTCATTCTTCCTTGGCCTAAAAACACCTTAGCGGTACCCGATGAAGACACGCAGTCCCATACCATGAGAGAACTCCTTCCATGAAATTGTTACAAAATTGTTAAAAAAGGTAATTTTTTAGTGATTTTATTACAAGATATATTTAAATGGAATTACATGTAAAAGGACTTTACTATAATTTTTCATAAATACCTGATAATTACGCTCATCTGATCTTTTGACTACTAAAGTCGTATTTTCTAGTGACCTCAAAATTTCATGGCTTCTATCTTGTCTTGCTTCCTTTTCTGCCTTGATCTTTACATAAGTCTTCTAGTCTTCTAACTGTTCTGGGTAATACCTTTGAACTTGGAGGTTCACTGAACTCTCAAAGAAGTAAAGACAAGATAATAGATCCATCTTCTTTAGGCGTTGCAAGACGTTTGTAGCCACTTCACTTTCTTGATATACTTTAATAATAGCTTGACAGCATATCGTGAACATGATATTATTTAGCAATCTCTATTTGAGATAACCCTGTGTTACGGAGAAGCTGGATTTCTGCTTTCTGTGCTACTCTAAGTTTTTGTTTTAGTCAAATTACATATTAAGAACGATATTGAACACACAATTGTTATAAATTTAAGCTGAAACATAAAATATTGGTTAAATTATGATTTAAAAAAATACCTTTTTACCTGCGGCGAAGGGCCAGGTCTGGGCGTCGTTTTTTTGCAAAAGGAGTAAGGTTCAATTGTACCCATTTAAAGCCATGAAATGACCCATATGACCATGAGACATAGGGTTATTCACCCTAGAGATTTCAAATAGGCCATCGGATTTGTCGTTGGGTGGCGCCATCTAGTGACAGAAACCACATTTAGCTATTCAGAGGCACTTGTAACGGATTTGGGCCATGGGAAACCATCATTGCAATAACCATTTATCGTCTTATCACAAAACAACGCTGGTCAATGGATGGACTTTCCTTCTTGTTATGACTTACACACCATTTAATAAAATACTAATTAATTCAAACATTTCAACAAAATATTCAAACATGATAGCAAAGTAAACATTATTATCATAAATATTTATTAATTATATGCCAAAATTATTTTTAAAGGTTTGATTAAAAATTTTAAATATATAAATCGATGAGGGTCGCTTTATATAAATATATGGTTGGCCAGAAAGTCCCGACTCACTTAGAAAGCGAAAAGAAAACAAAATTTAATGGTACAAAACCAACATTAGGTTATGTTAGCCTTACTTATTCGACTAAATTAGGTTAGGTTACCCTTACTCATTCGAGTAAATTAGGTTAGGTTACCCTTACTCATTCGACTACCAGCCCCAGTACGCTGCTGTTGTTTGCTGCTCCTGCGCAGTTTATTTCTCTTTGCGCAAACCACAACTGACAAAAATGAGTTTGAAGGAACCGGAAATAGAGATTTGATTCGCTACTGTTACAAGCAAAAAATGTCTACAAGATTTGCTGTGAAGGGAATTTGCGATACTGAAAGAGAAGACTCAGTCAGTCAGGCGAAAGTTTTCAGGTGGTACAGACGTTTCAACTACTGGGATCTTACCCTTGACGATCAACCACGTTCCGGCCGACTATCAACCGTTGACAGCGAGGCTTTAGTGGCATTATTGAAAGTTGAACCTTCTGCAAGCAATCGTGATCCCGCGAAAGTTGTTGGAGTGTCATCCAATCGGACTGTGCTGAACTAATTGCATTAAATGGATTTGTTCACAAAAAGCCCCGATTGGAATCATATGACCTCACCGAAGCACAAGCTGCCCGTAGAGTAGAGATTTGCAGTCAACTTCTCAATAACCCAATGGACGACCGATTCT